>JAQLOM010000011.1:3528042-3538316 GCA_030068315.1 Chrysichthys thysi | reverse complement strand
TGTGTGTGTGTGTGTGTGTGTGTGTGTGTGTGTGTGTGTGTGTGTGTGTGTGTGTGTGTGTGTGTGTGTGAGTGACACTTCCCAATACTAGCTCTGTCTTCATTAGTAGCGCTCCTCGAAACAGGCTCTCTTGCTTAGCTGAGAGGAAGCGAACCTGAGCAAACATCCACGAGGGCTCTCACTCACACTACCATATCATTCAGCTTTTCTTCTATTCCAATTTTGTCTGATTGTCCCTCCATTATTCATATTTTCTGTCAAAAAAATCTGGGATGTTTTTTTTTTTTTTTTGGTTGGTGATGTGATCTATTTTTTTTTTCGTGGAATAAATTTATTTCATACTAATTATCCATAAATAGCTCCGTCATAAAACTAAAGTAACCATAAAGACATTTGACCAAGGGTGCCAATAATTCTGGAGCTGACGCTAATAAAAGGTCAAAGTTTGGCACGGTGGTGGTAATGAGTGTTTGATCATTACCTGGGGTTACATTTGGTGCGATGTTTTATATGTTCTTCTGTCCAGGTGAATTTCCCTTCAAGTTCTCCATCCTTCCCAAACCATACCATTAGTACCACACCACACTTCACCTGTGAGACTTGAGCTCTTCTTCAGAATGTTTTTGTGTGAAGGAAACAAACAAAAACCCCTGACGAACAGCTCTCTTGGGCCTCAGTGCTGTGATGATTTGTAAGTTCAATTCTGACATTTTCAGCTAAAATGACTGTTTCAATTAGATCATGGGGAACATAACCTACACCTCCTACACCTGGCATGTTTTGCCAGAATCAATCGGCTAAATGCCGCCTTGATGTAATTTCCGAGCCCTCGCAGCACTACTTGAAATGTCTTTCTTTGCACTGCACCTCAATGCAGAAGTGAACTTGTAAGAAATGTACCAAATAGGATTAATTGGTGAACCTGTTCACTTCTGTTGAAAGAGTCATACAAGCGCTTGCAGGATTTGTTTAGGTGATAAAGCCACGTTTCTTCCCTTACTCCCTGTTTGACCGGTATACAGAAGCATATAATGTAGTTATTTCCCACTGTGTGTTTTAAATATAACGAGTTATTGTGAATTAAACCAAAAAACCCAAGTCATGAACGAGGTCAAGAAAAGGCAGATGGTCATACACAGTAATCTGCATCTGAGTCTGTTTAGCGATCCAATCAGATGTATCTTTAGTTAGATTTCAAGCCACTGTGGGTGTAGCCCTAGAAAAACTAGAAGACTTTTTCTTCATTTTCCTCCACATTTTGGACACCTCCTAATCCCCCCCAACCAACCACCTCTAGTCTATCATATGGCTGCTCCCAAGAGTACAGGGTGAAGACTAACATTAAGAAAAACATGTATGTGCCTTCTTCCATGTACATGAGGTACATGAGATGATCACAATTGCCTAATGTTACCTTAAGTGATGGGGAGAGGACGTACTCCCCTCTCCCCCATGTCTCTCAGTTACGCTTCCCTGACTCCCGGCCGTGGGTGGACAGGTGGCATCGCCGGAATTGAACTTGTGATCTCCTGAGATTTGTTTTGATTAAATATGAACCCTCCCACTATGCCCCCGGATACCCAGAGGTAGAAATGTTCGTGTCGACATGGTGCGTGAATTCCCATACAGTTCCCATACAGACTTATCTACACCACTCGAGTTCATAACTGGTCTCGACTAATGTTGTGCAAGCGACTATCTTGCATCTATCCATTATTTTATTCTCTACCTGCCTCAGAAATGTTCTCAAACATACTGAATAGTTGGTTATAATTCCTAAATATCAACCAACTACTAGCCCATTTTAAACCACTTTTACCCTGACCGGGCAGTTTACTAAGGATGAGGGAATGAACACTGTAAATGGATGGCATGTTAATAAACGTGGGATTTGTTTGTCCCGTGAGTTTCATGCCCTAAAATAGAAAAAAATGATGCAAGGCATGAGGCAATCGGTGGCCAACCAATGAGGAACCAGAAAAATGCACATACCAATGAAGTCGACCTAAAAGACATGACATGTCTACCCTCACACCGAGACCCCTACAGTACAGGGAATAGCCAAAAATACAACGCAGGCCATTACACGTGTCACGCCATGTGAATAAAAGACGTTATAATTTCCATTTCACACAATCTCTACCTGTTGGGTTTGTGTGGTGTGCTTGCACCCCCACCCCACACACAGTATCAGGTTGGTTAAACCCAATTGATGAATGTTGGTGACTAAGAAACGTAACTGTCGGTTCTATTGTTAATTCTAGAAAGGTGTTACACCAAGAACGCAGCCAGGTACTTGAGTAATTAAAATCGCCATGCTGCCCTCCTACCATTTACAAAGCTGTCAACCAGGTCCTGCCAATTTTGGCTCCGTGCCATTTTCGCTCTCGTCGTGAAGAAATTGAACTTTAAGAGACAAATAAGGTTTAATGAGCCAAGAGAGAAAGAAATATCACCAGGGTGCCCTCGTGCTTGTTGTTACCTTCTGGCTCATCCTTTTAGTTATGCTGTCATAGCTAAACCCGCTGGAGTCTCACGTACACTCTGATCACGATGCACGCACGTTTAAACCACCGAATGATAAGATCATGTCTAATAATCCGCTCCCTTTCGCTCTCGCTCTTCGCCGAGCTGTATGTGTACTCCGGGATGTGTCAGATGTGATGCCAGTGCCAGATCTTTTAATGATGTGACTCGTCTCGCCCTTTGGACTTGCCTGATTAATCTATAGGCTCTGCTTCTGCTTGGAGCTTCTGAACTTTGTGACTCTCTTTCTTCTGCTTCTGCGGCTGGTCCTTCATGGATACCCTAAAGGTTTGGACTTCGCAAAAAGTTTATGAGTTTATGCCCACATCTCAACCTTACTTCAGTGGATAATCTTATCTGGATACCTAGATACTGCTGCTGCTGTCCGATGCTTGTGTCAGGTCTTCACAATCTACATGTACTGAACTCCCTTCCAGTACACTCACTCACTCATCTTCTGCCGCTTAATCCTGTTCAGGGTCACGAGGGGAAGCTGGAGCTAATCCGAGCTGACTTCGGGCAAGAGGCAGGTCGCCAATCAACCGCAGGGCCAACACAAACAACCATTCACACTCACGTTCACACCTACGGGCAATTTAGAGTAGTCAGTTTCCCTAATGTCCTTGGTCTGTGGGAGGAAACCGGAGTACCCAGAGGGACCATGCAAACTCCACACAGAAAGGCATCCAGGTTGACCCCGGAGATCGAACCCAGGACCCTTCTTGCTTGTGAGGTGACGGTGCTAACCACTACACCACCCCCCTTCCAATACACTCGAGTACTATTTATCTTCACAGTTTTTCAGTTGTAAAAGAGTGATATTTATAATCCCACTATCCAGTGTCACCGAGGAAAAAACCCCAATGTCTCTGGATTGCGTTTTAGAGATTAAAATGTACATTTCTGTTAACCTGCCAAAGCATAAAAGTGGCTAGGTAAGCATGTCAGAACTAGACGGCTATGCTAGAAAAATTAGCGTAATGGAATTGGTGAACCTGACAGACATTAAGGAATACACTACCCAGACACAGTCACGCCCCCCCTTCAGTTTATGAGACTGAACACATTCTTTCCTCAGGTCTGGAGGAAAAGGTAAACTGTGCTCCGCTTTCTCCAGAGATGTTCTACACTCCAGCTAGTCTTCAGTCTGAATTACCGAAACCCCATTGCACCGCACTGCACCGCACTGTAACTTCAGAGTCTGGCAGAAAAATCCCCTTCACATCCTTCATACATGAGGAGGAGGACGACTTGACATTTCTACTTTACCACCTATTTGCAGAAATAGACATCTCCAGAATGTTCTTGGAGGAGTTATCCGTGTGCAGAGAGAGAGAGAGAGAGAGAGACTAAAAAGGAGAAGAAAAAAGGCTGGGGGGAAGAAGAAGAAGAAAAAAAACCCTAGCTCTCTTTGGCTCAGTGCTGTGATAATTTGTTAGTTCACAACTGACATTTTCAGCTAAAAGGACTGTTTCAATTAGATCAGTTAGAACGCAACCATTGCATAGCAGTGTCCAGCTAGCATGTTTAGCCAGAATCAATCAGCTAAATGCCGCCTTGATTTAATTTCCGAGACCTCGCAGCACTTGAAATCTGTCTTTTTTCCGCTATGGTGAAGTAATTTGGTATGAAACGTACCAAATCCTAGAAACACTTGTATGTTCTAGAGAGGTGCTGAAGCACAATCACCTCACTTAGTGCTTACTGAATTACTCCTGTAGTGTGTTAAAGGTGTGACTCTGTTAGCATAGATCTGTTCCACTGGTTCTTATCTATAGCTGCCAATTGAATTTTTTAGGATCATCTAAAATCCTCTCCCTTGTGTTTTCCCCAGTCCCCCCTCCACTCACTCGTCCCCTAGACTTCTTTCTCCACTACATCACAGCAAGTGTGAAGGCTCTACTTTCTCTGGTTCTCCTCCTCTGTTCTCTAACTTGCTAAACCATAGTCCGTTTATTGTCAGCCAGCTGCAGTTCAGTGACAGCACGGCTCATGCCGTGGACTTTTGAGTCGTGCTCTGCATTGCCCGAGGTGGATTTCAGGGGATTAATTTTAATGGAGCCCCACGACAGAACCTTCCTCAGTTTGCCAGGAAGATGACTGCTCGGCTTGATTATCATTTATTGATACTGAGAGCAAGTCTCCACTTCATTCTTGGCCGAGCGGCCACGCTTTTCACCACTACCATCTCTCCGTCAGCAAATATGAGCTGTGGGGGATTCCTTTCCAACTTTTTTTTCTACCTCAGAATACGCCATGGAGGTGTCATCTGCGGAATAGCCGCATTACCTTGTCAATTTCCTCACCTACCAGTGCCCGCCCACCAACCACCTCTTACCTATCACGTGACCACTATGAACCATGCAGCGTATCACACACCAAGGTAGGCGCTATCTACCCTCTTTCACATCCACGAGCCTAGTGACACCCATGATTGGTTTGTGTAATTGTGATTGGCAGGAGATTGAGTATAGTATCCTTTCTACCTATAACAAAAACTACAACTAGTGTTGCCCTCATTCTACTGGTCATGAATGGCTTTGGCATCACTGGGATTCAAACTCACGATCTTTTTACGCTCAAGTAAACACTCTTCTGTTCTGCCACTCAGGAGCTTTGTAGGCCTGCTGACTCCTCTGACATAATACTGGTGTTGGTCACCATTTTTATTTTAGCCCTAGTCCTGCAGAGTTTCCCACAGGTCTGAATCGAGAGATGGGTATTTATTTTATGGTCAATGCCCTTACAATATAATTTGAAGTAACAAGCAGACTCTTAACCTCAAAAATTAGGTGAGAAGGAAAAGCTTTACCAGGTTGATCAGATTCTTCACCAGGCTCTAGTCAGGACGGCCATTTTGTCTCCTTCCACCATCGCTTTTAGAGCTAAATTGTAAAAAAAAAAACCCTGGACATGCATGAATTAACAATTAAGACTTGTCAAAGTATAACCCATTTATATATATATATATGTATCATTGGGAATGTACCATCTGCTGCTGAGTTTCAGGAGCTTAAAATCTGTATCAAATAGAATTGAATTTGACACGTTTTCTGCCCTGATGTATTTTATGCTATGAACATGTACGGTTTTCCCCCGAAAATAAGATCTACCCAGAAAATAAGCCCTAGCATGGTTTTTCTGGATGCTCATAATATAAGCCCTGGTATCGATCACAAGCAGGCGCCTGGATACAATACAGTCGACCCCTGCTAAGTCGTGGGTCGGAGTTCGCAGCCTCAGTCGTTCGTGGATTTTTTTCTTGGAGCCTAACTAATAATTGTTCGCAGACACCGCCGCAAATTCGCAGAAATCGCAAATATCTGCCGCATTTAGGTTTTGGGTTTTTTTTTTTTTTTTGCTTTTTTCCTGGCAATATGTCGTTTTTCATACATTTTAGCGCTAAATTATTCCGAAAAATATCATTTCCTCGTTTTGTAACCTAAATGTTAACATAAATTCAGCTAAATTCCCAAATAAATTATAACTGCATAAATGTTTTTAGTACTGTCAAGAGAACACAAAGAAGCCGTATACGAAAACGCGTCTTGGGATGGTGAAATCCCCCTGTACTCAGAGGCGCAGTACTCCCGCCCGCATCGTAACACTTTACCGCGTGTAGCTTACCCTGCTTATACCAAAGCAAATCACAGCGCATGCCAAAGAAAACACACTTGCATGACTTAAAGTACAATATATATCGGGATAACGTCGCTATTTTACATTGATTGTTCATGGAAAAATAAGACGTCCCCCAAAAATAAGCCCTAACGCCTCTTTTGGAACAAAAATTAATATAAGACCCGGTCTTATTTTCATGGAAAAACAGTGTCATATTAAATAGCCTGAGATGGCTTGGTTACTGTTAGCAAGTTTGTATCACCCTGATTCATTATTCATTTCAATAGAGAACTTTGTTGGACCCATGCAGTACATGATGCACTCAGGGCTCAACATTATGCATGAGTCCATCTGCTACATTGCCTTTCGGTTAATCAGGGAAGGGGAGACCGGACATGAATCGAACAAATTTTAATTCACTTCTAAACATTATATGATGGAGCTTCTTGTTGTTGCGAGATTGATCAAGCTGGTCTGCCGAACGGACAGCTGTCTACAGTTTATACTTGCACCGTCGTAGTGCGCGATATGCCATTAAGTAAATGATTTTGTGAGCGAGGGAAGACGACTAAACGTCATAGACGAGTGATTCTACTGTATGCGTACATCAGCGTGGAGTGGAGAGACACAGGGCCGCTGCATGCACCAATCTCGATAAGTACGAGCCGATTGTTCGAGCTTGGTACCGAGGTCGTTAGCGTGACGGAAAAATGGTTTTAGTGACGCATTAGTCCTGTAGATGTCTGACAGCTACCGTACAGATTTACGGCATAAATAAAACAGGGATTTTGAAGGGAACATTAAGAGGACTTAATAGCTGACAAGTTCCCACTGGCTGGATTTCTTTCATTTTTTTTCTCCCATTGCATGTGACGACAATAGCATGAATTACCGATGACAAGTGATGTGTTTAGTAAGAGTAAATTAGTACTTACACCTGCTAGAGAATGTTGATTAGTGCTGTGGTGGTGTTTTTTAAAATGCATTATTTTTGGTCTGATGGTCTGACTCATAAACACTACTAGATGAAACTTTTCAGAGAAGTACAGTGGAAGCTCTGGTCACGAACGCCCCCGGACACAAACAAATCGGTTCCCGACCAAAAAATTGGCCAAAATTTTGCACCCGGTCACGACCACATAATCGGGTGCCGAATAAACACGGCCCCAGCCGTTTTACAACACTTTACTTCACTCACTGTTTCTGTCTATTTGTCTGGTATGAATTTTGTGATCAATTTTTAACCCACTTCCCGTTAACCTGTCGACTTGAAACTAGGTAGGCGTGTTCTACTCCGGTGACGATGCATTTTAAGCAAAAAAAAATTTGGAAAAATTCAAATTTTAAAAAAACATGAAATGTCTACTGGTGAATCTTAAGTGATCGAGAAAAATAAAGTATGCAGTCGGATAGAGTTGAGGATGCAGATTACGAATCTGAAAAAAATAGATTGTTGTCTATTTCATTACCCAGTGAAGAAAGTGTTGTTTTTAAATGTCATAGAAATGAAATTTTTACGAAGATTATTCCCCTTCTGCTTCGTACGCGCCAATGTTTTCCCATTTTCTGTTTGCGTATTGTGCAATTGCGTATTGCGTACCTGACAAAGACGCACGTGTCCCTTTAATCGGTCTCGGTCAGACACGCGTCAGTTGGCTGTACAGTAACCTCCTCCCCATGTTAGTTTTCTCTGTAGTTCAAGGTTTTTACATTTAGTTTACTATTACACCATGGTATAATGAACTATTTTGTGCTTAAAAATCTTCAAAAAAAAACAAAAAAACAGATAACAATATTCACATACAGTTCGTAACGGACTAATCGTATCTCCATACAATCCGATGGGGAAATTAGGTTCGGGTTACAACCAAATCAGGTCATGACCAGAGTTTTGGAACGAATTCCCATATCGTGACCAGAGGTACCACTGTCCTAGTAACCCAGACGAAGCCGAGGGTGCCAAAACTTTACCCTCAATGGAAATGGAGAGAAAGGCAGTGCCAGTTGGTGTTAAAATACAACAAAGCATACTGTATGTCCCACACTCAAATGCTGTCTTGGCTAATATTATATGCTGTGCGGGTATTTTATGCCCTATGTAGTGAGCAGGTATAGAGAGTAGAAAAGCCTTTTGTATCCTGCCTAAATTACCGACTGCTTTTTATTGTCATGTCATGCTTTGTTATGTTTTTCCCAGAACCTAACACGGAGTTAAATAAGTGACAATAAATACCTAAAACGTTAACTAAGTATAAACAAACGCCAAATAATTAATTATGTGCAAAAATCTGCGGTGCCAAGGGATCCTTGAGCTGAGAAAAACAGTCCTAGTTTCATTTTTGGCATCCACATCAGATTCGTTGCTGTTACCAAGTGTCCGTTTGTCCCGCATCGTTTGTATTATGTCATCGCCAAGACCTTATGATACAATGCATTGCTCAACGTTAGCAGTTTCCCGTTCAAGCCATTAAAAAAATATCACGATGAGCAAGCAGGGGAACCAAATTCAGCTCAGGTTTTGGTACAGGTCACTTAGAAAACCAGCCGGATGGTGATGTTTGTGTCCCCATAACAGTACATCACCGGATTCTATTGGAAAAGTCTTCTTCCGTGGACGCCTGGTCTTTTGTTTGTCCTGCACTAGATCCCAAGTGCAGCAGGTAGACTTTGTGAACCAGGTTTATGCTTTTCTCTGTGATATTTTGTATAATTCATGGCCAATATGGACCAAGGCCGTCCTATCCCTGCTAACCTCCGAGGTGGATCCAATTAGCACATTTTCCCAAACCATGAACGGTTTGCATAATCAGCCTGCGCCATACATGCGGCGCGTGTTTATACAGCGTGAATACAAATTGGGGATCAGTGAACACCACTCAAAGGCCTCGCCCTTATCTAAACATGTTTAAAAGCCTGAATGAGAGTATTGACTGGCCGGCATGTGATAGGTTTTCGCTCGATGTATGTTACCGTGCTGCCTTTTAGAGGCGCTTGTGCATTGATTCGCCACTAAATATCATATAATTGGCTCTTTAGTGTCTGAATAGTGCTGATTGAGTGTTTAAATAAACCGAGACATCTGTGTCCTAAGCAAGCACTTAAAGCATTACAAAGCCGTTTCCAGCTCTGAGGACACGGCAGGCTGTGCAGCAGAAGCGCGCGCGTCCTTGTGCTTTATTAGACATGTTGTCTTGTACCTGCTGTGCAACTTTTGTGTCATTACGAAGCTGAAAGTTCTTCCAAGCAAGCCTGAGAGTTATTATACACCAGACGTGGCACAAAATTGCAACGCGAAATGTGAGTTCAATGTGAATTTTGGAATATTTCACGTCCTAGTTTGTGCTCATTTCACAGCAGGGTCATGCCGCCAATGCTGTCAGGCGCTGACCCCAATGAATGATGGAGTCATCTAGTAGCGATGAAGATTATTCGAATAATTATAGGCATGCTAGCAAGAAATAAAAAGTTTTGGGTTGTTGGAACGGAGACGACAGTGAGTTTCATCGTCTCGTACTTGAGATAAAGCTGGAGCTCGCCAGGTTCAGACAGTATTTTAGATTGACCGTGGTGGACTTCGGGGCTCTCTTGGGTATCCTGGCTCCTCACCTTAATGAGCTGCTTTCCCATTTTGCCAGCTTTTTCTGCTTGTTGTTCTATTTTGTGACATCTGTGGAACTCTCATTTGATTGGGCGGGTAATCCTTTTCCCAAGGGAAATGAGAAACCAACAGGATTTTTTATTTATTTGTTTTTTTCATGGTGCAAAATTCCATGGCAGTTTTGTTCATCCATGGTTCCTTCGTGGTGTGTAAAGACTAATAAGAGCACATGTTTGTCATGACCTGCATGCATGATTCCGCGTGTATTTTTCATTTGGGTATTTCATCCGCAGACTCGGGCTTGAGTCAAATCCATTATGACTATGAGTCATAATCTCGCTCAGATAAAAGTGGGAGTATGTAGCCAAGTGAAAGATGCTACTAATATTAAATAGAAAAAAAAGCAAATGTTTTTAAGTGATGAAATTACCGTATTTTCCGGACTATAGAGTGCATCGGAATATACGCCGCACCCACTAAATTTTAAAAGAAAAAAATATTTTTACATATATTAGCCACACCAGACTAT
>JAQLOM010000011.1:3513308-3523760 GCA_030068315.1 Chrysichthys thysi | reverse complement strand
GACTTCTGGCGTTAAGGAAGTGAGGAGGAAGATGGGCGGGGAGAAGGTTACTGTACAGCCAATGAACGCACGTCTGACCAAGATGATTAAAGGCACACGTGCGTCTTTGTTAGGTACGCAATACGCAATTACACAATACGCAAACAGAAAATGGGAAAACATTGGCGTGTACGACGCAGAAGGGGAAAATGCCCAGGGCTGTGTTTGTTCGTTACCCGATTATGTGGTCGTGACAAGATGCCAAATTTGCTGGATTTTGTGTGGTTGGAAACCAATTTGTTCGCCTTCAGAGGCGTTCGTGACCAGAGGTTCCACTGTATTAGGAATAAGACATATTATTGGCTGTGGGATAGATAAAAAAAAAAAAAAAAACCTGTGTAAATTGCTACTTTATACATCATTACTTTATACTTTATAAAATGATCACTTTATATATCAACCAAGACGATCATTTCAAACGGATCATTCATGTAGGCGCCATATACACAGCAATGCATTAATATTTTTCTTGGGTTTTTCCCCTAGAAAGTTACAATGACGGAAGATAATAGCACATATTAAAAGACTGAGACTCACTGGTTAGCTTAATTTCTCTAGTTTCCTGGGTGGGGGGAAACTACTTCTTGTAACTTTTGGAAATTGATTTCGGAGGTGCGAAAACAATTTGCACTCATGCTGCGTTTCTTCTTCTTCTTCTCCGTCTCCTTTTTTTTCCAGGTGATTAACAAACGCGACATCACTCTCCTGTGAGCTTGATAACCGCCGCTGGGATGGACATGAAGGAGAAGCGGCACCGCTCTCTGACGCGAGCCAGGTGCAGGAAGGAACCTCCTTACGCCACGTCCTCTATGAACGCCGCCGAGCGTCACGTGGACCCTCAGAAATGCTATAGCTCCAGCGAGACGCTTAAAGCCTACGAGGAAGCACGGATGCACTACGGGTCCGAGACGGTAGAATACGTTGGGCAAGGTGAAGTGCAGCACGCTCCTTCATCCCTCTCAGAGGGAAAACCACGTTTTCAAATGATTGTTTTCCGCACTCTGTCTAGACGCGGGCGAAAAGATGCTTTAACTCCTGGCTTCAATCTGACTAATAGAAACTCAAAAAACAAATGGCATCGTGATTAGATTTGATCTCGGCGTAATCCATTAATGCTTGTTTATGAATCCAGAAGTAATTGGATTTTTCAAGCACGATGAAATTTTCATTCCCGGCTATTGAGAAAAATCTGTTTTGATAACTTTATAACTTTAAGTAAGCAACTGTAGTGGTTGTCTTTGTCGCGAAGCCCAGCCAAGTAAATTCACAAGCCCGGGCGGGAGAGCGCCAAAGGACAAGATGCATTTTAATAAGTGGTATTGCAGCTTGTTTTCTCCATCAGCCCGATTTGGAAAACTCCGCAAACCTCAGCGAGCAACGTGAATTCGATTGTCATCCAATTTTTGCACTAAAATTCGGGCAACATCGTTTGTTTGTTTTTCTTTACTCATCATGCCTCCTTGCGAAAACCAGTGACGTTGGATTGTAAGAGTAAAACGACTTAGCAAAAACAAAAAAAAAAAAAACCCAAGCCCAACCAAAAACACGACGATTAACGACGGCCTAATGAGTTAATCCTGAGGTCTTAACAAACGCGTTATCGCCAAAACAGAACGTCAGGATGCTATTTCTAAAGACGACTGAGAATTGCATCGCGTTAATATGAAAATCTATGTAATAATGTTTTCTGTTAGCGTTATATACCAGTGGCAGAGCAGGTTGCTGCGTCACAGTAAAAGGGTTTCACACATTGTCCCAACGTTGACGGGTTTCTGGTGGGTTCTCTGTTTTTTTTCTACCTCCCAAAAACACCCCAGTTTGCTCTATGGGTGATGTGTGTGTACATGGTGCCCTGTAATGGCCTGCCATCCCGTCCAGGGTGAAGCTCTGACTTGTGCCCAGTGTTCCAGGATAGGCTCCAGACCCATCCACGAGCATTTAGGGTTGATAAATGAATCTGTGGTAATGGCATGGCCTAAAGGCATGTGATACAATGATGGTGAAATTAGGTGTGATTTGTCTAGTAGACAATCTAGTGTCTTAACTATAAGCTTTGGTTGCTAAGGAACATTCCATGGACAAAACAAAACCTTATGCTCTCATATAACCTATAAGCTTAGTGATGAATACCATGGTGTGAGTATCTCCACCTCAAATAGTATTAAGAACAATGCTGGGAAACAAAATGCAGCCAGTGAGCGTCCAAGAGAAAATTCATGAGCTGTCACGCGCAGCAGATCCCTGAATCCGGTTCATCGTTCATGTGTTTGTGTTAAATTACGAAGGCATAATGCAGGTCCAGTGAAGACGCTTCGAAAAGAAATGATCTGGAACGTCATACCCAAACGGGGGTGAGGAACAGCGAAAGCAAGCCTGACACACCTGATACTTGGCGGTGCACAGTGCACGAAGTGTTAGGTTTCTTTTAATTACACGTCCAGTTCTCATGGCAGCAGGGCAGACAGTCCTTGCTGTTGACATTTCTGTACTTTTTTGTCTTCTTTTTTTTTTCGAAAGAGAAAGAGCACTGATACAATATCATCATTTAAAAAAAAAAGCACGATTTGAGGAACATGCAATTCATTTGCTGCAGTGCATCTTCGAACAACTCTGAATGTGGCTCAGCCAATCAGAAAAAGGGAGGAAAGAAAGCAAGAAACTTAAAAAGAAAAGACTATTGTGCAGTAGAGCTTATAGAGCAACTTTCAGCCCTGAAGTGTGTGTAGTAGAAGGAGTATGTGAATGAATGCGCACGTATATGTGCAGGTCTGTGCGAGACGTGAAAGTCTTTTCGTGGTCAGTGTACGCAGCTGGGCCGCACAGAGTCCCTGCCGGTGGTGTTAAGTGGCCTGAGCAATTCTCGAGGAGCGTGGGCTTGCGTATTGCAGGGGGTGTTGGCTTAAGAGGCTTAGAAGGTCCTCGCGTGCTGACGGGCTCAGAATGCACCTGTGGTGCGGGGTTAAAATGCAGGCGGTGTAATGGGGGGTAAGGTGAGTCATGGGGTGGCGGTGGAATATGGCCAGTGAGGGTGGGATATTTTAAAATAAAGGCCTGTAAGAGCTAGAAAGGCGAAATGTTAAAGCACTAGATATACTTTAATAATAATTGTATAAGATGGATTCCCATTTTAAACACGCTTCCCAGCACGGAGATATGGTGGTTAGTACTGTCAGCTCACAGCAAGAAGGTCCCTGGTTCCATCCCTGGGATCGACCTGGGTGCGTTTCTGTGTGGACTGGAGTTTGCACGGTCTCCCCGTATCTGCGGGTTTCCTCCAGGTACTCCGGGTTCCTCCCACGGTCCAAAGACATGCACAGATGGCATTAGGCTAATAGGCTACTCTAAATTACCCGTAAGTGTGAATGTGAGTGTGAATGGTTGTCTGTCTCTGTGTGTCGCCCTGCGGTGGATTGGTGACCTGCCCAGGGTGTAACCCCGCCTCCCACCCGAAGTCAGCTGGGATTGGCTCCAGCTTCCCCCCACGACCCTGAACAGGATTAAACAGCAGAAGACGGATTATGAAAAAAGTGCAGCAGCGTCTTGTCCGATCAAAGGCTGGGACGTCATGAGGTCGGTTGGCTTGGAAGTCCTATATTATTTCACGTTAGCTTAGTAGTGACAGCACCGATAATTACTGACGCAATGGAAAATCAGGAAGGTCACGCTAAAGACGTTGCAAGGTGGTTAATTCTGTATTGCCCCTGGACGCAACAATGAGTTTTATAGAGTTAAAAACTAAAGAAATCTGCCCACGTTCATACTTTGCCTCGACATTGGCATGTAGTACTTCTTCGTTGGCGAGCTGCACTGAAACAAAAGAATCCAGCAGTTAGTTGTAATGCTAGGGCTTGTAGCGAGCGCTTCGTAAACAAGGACTATAAAAACATACACTCCAAGTATAATAGTATAATAAATGCAGTGTGGGTTAGATAGTTTGGTTCCTAATAGTAGGAGACAGTTTCTCAGTTGAACTGTGATCACAGTAGGGCTGGGCGATATGACCTAAAAAATTATATCGTGATATTTTGGGATATTTTCACAATAGCCATATTTATCACAATGTATGTTATGCTGTGAAAAAACTGTTTGGAGACAAAACAACATGCAGGACACACAGACTGGAGCCAGGGGGTGCTCACGAGAAGATAATTAATAAAGTCTACACCTCATGCTACATCACACAGACTCTTCATTGGTGCATTCATGGGGGGTAAAAACCCCGCAGCTACCTGCTGATTAGGGGAGGAAAGCTGACGTTCCTGGTAAATCACGATACTCACGATATTCAGTTGGCTGACGATATGAAAGCTCATATCGCAATAATGAAAAACGTACCGATATATCGCCCGGTCCTAGGTCACAGTGAGGTCCTTTGCGACATCGTAGGTATCCGTGAACTCACGTGAACAGGGGTTATCTGCACCCGAGAAGAAACGCCCACTTTACAACATGACACACCCACTTGTGTCTCATGTTGGAGGTACTGCTGGAAGGTCCTAACCCAAACCCGTAGCCCAACCCTGACCCTAACCTTAACCTGAGGTCTAATAAGGTTGGCATGGCGCGCTAAATGGCGTCTGCGTGGACTGGGCGTGTCACATGTCAGTAATGTGCATTCGCAAGTCAGATCTATTCGAAGTCTGTTACACGTGTGTTACGCCACCCTGTGATGCGGCAGTTCGGAAAAGACTCGCTTGGTCGGCTTTACTTTCCTTCAAGAGATACACGTTAAGCTTCACCTTCCCCAGGTGCCGGCTTTGATATGACAGGGACATTACCATCAGATTACCGTCATTTGGCAGATGCCCATATCAAGAGCGACTTACATTAATCTCATTTACACAACTGAGCAGTTGAGGGTTAAGGGCCTTGCTGAAGGGCCCAGCAGTGGGAGCTTGGCGGTGCTTGGATTTGAACGGCTACCACTACCCCGGGGAGGTGTTGGCTGGTGGGTGGGAACTGGTGGTAGGTTGTATGGGGGGGCTTATATTTTGATGGCGAGGATTAGTTGGGCAGGAAACTGTTACAGATTTCTGGATGTGTTGTCACTTTAATTATAGCCAACAAGAGATATGGGGATGTCAGACAAGGTGGGAGATCGTTATCTATTGTTTTTAACAGTAGGTTAAAAGAAAGTATAAACAATCCTGACAGTTGGAAAGACACGTTTATACCCAAGCATGCGACGTCGCCGGGGTGTTTGGACTGTTGCCTCCTGTGCACTGATGGTGGATCGGCTCTAATTATTAAAGTAATTGGAGGTTTAGGAGAAGGAACCATATTGCCGGGTGAGATATTTATTCGAAGCATATACCCTAGACTGTAGAGTTCCTGCTTCGTGTTCGTTGTAGGATTCCGTTGAATGTTCCTATTTTGACACAAAGCTGTGGATAAGGGTTTGATTAAAATGCCAAATAGGAAGTAGGAGTCGGCATCCCTGCCTAGTATCTTCACGCAACGTGACACGCAAGGAATAAAACATGACAGGGGATGCTGGTACCGTCTAATAATCCGCAATAGCATGGGGTGATCTGGCACTGAAGCTGATTATTTTCTGATAACGGTACTTCCTTTTTAAAGGAAGTACACAACAATTTGCCAACGCGGACAAACGACGCCATCATGCTTGTTGGTTGCTCATGTAATGTATTTAATATTATGAGGCAAGTTCCTTTGTACAGTAGTATCTATGAAGAGTCGTTTGCTCGTCAGCGTCTTTTTGTTTCACAAAGATCTTTCCTGGGTTCGTAAACCTTCAAACTGTTCCAAAAGCGCGGACACTGGAGACTCCTTCCAAGAGCGCGAAATAAACATGTCCTTAAAGGCAAATCTTTAGCACTGTTAAACCTGTTTTTATTCTGCTCATCTGGAGCGCCCGTCATACCAAATCCCTGTGCATGAACTATTACTCGCTCATCTTCTGCCGCTTAATCCTGTTCAGGGTCGCGGGGGGAAGCTGGAGCCAATCCGAGCTGACTTCAGGCAAGAGGCAGGGTACACCCTGGGCAGGTCGCCAATCCACCGCAGCTAATCCAACACACGGACAACCATTCACAATCAAACCTACGGGTGATTTAGAGTAGCGAATTAGCCTAATCCCCTCTGTGCATGTCTTTTGGACTGTGGGAGGAAACCGGAGTACCCAGAGAAAACCCACATGGACATGCAAACTCCACACAGAAAGGCACCCAGGTCAACCTTGGGGATTGAACCCAGGACCTTCTTGCTGTGAGGCGACACTGCTAACCACCGCGCCGCACCGCCGCTGAACTATTACTGTTGAAACAATAATCTGATAGAACAAAATGCACAAGAACTTTAATATATACTCGCAACGGGAAAGCGCTTCCCAACCAATCGAACGTAAGAACTCCGCAGCGTAGAAGTGGGATGAATGATATTATCCCACTATGACTGATTACGACTGCAGGTAAAGTATAGACACCTGATCTGTTTAATAAACACAAGGAAAAAGCGATCAGTTGCATTCTGAAATGTCTAACTTCTCCAGGGATGAGTAATGCGTTCGAGTAAATAGCCCGTACGTGTCAGTGGATGACTGCGTGCTTTTAATGAAGCCCTTTTAGATCAGGATGAGTTATGGACGGGGCGACTTTTCATCCTGGCAGGCGGCACCTTAATAATTTTTGTGTCAGCGTTAATGAGTGATAGGAAGCAGAAGCTGGGGGATAAGGTGGAATCTCTATTGGGTTAGAAGTGAAGTAAACACGTGGCAGTGCGTTTATCTGTAGGGAGAGTTTCGGTTCATTTTTCTTCAGTAATCCGTTTACGACCGGTTCTACGAACAAACACGGCAGGTCCTGGAGATTTATTATGAGGTAGGAACATCTCGAGCGTGTTTATGCGATCGCGGGATCGCCGCAATCACGTCGCGACATCGGTGTTGTTAATAAAGGCGTCGACGTCTTCTAGGTTGTGTTGTGGTGTATGTACGTGTGCGTGTGATTTGAAAGAAAAGTCGCAGAAGGGTGTTATTTCCTTTCCTCCTTCGGGCTCTGTTGTTTCCTGCTGAGAACGAGGTTTGGTCTTTCTTTTAAGCAGATGTGCTGGACATTTTATTATGTTCGAGTTTCTTACTTGTGAGTTCATTTAGTTGTTTTTGCAGTTTAGGGTAGGTATAGATTTTTAGTTCATTATAAGCGTGTAGAATTGAGTTGTTCGACTTATATTTTGTAATATTTATGTCTTTTGTTGTGTTTTTTTTTTTATTTATTCAGATGACAAAGGGATTATATGTTCAGCCTGTCCGTCCGTCCATTCGTCCGTCTCTCTGTCTGACTGAGATTTTCGTCAGCGCGATATCTCGGGAACGAATGGTGAAGTGTTTGGAGGATTTAAATGGAAGATGAAGATGATGATTAGATGACTTGAGCATCCAGTGGTGTAGGTCACAACAGGGCCAAATGTCTGAAATAGGTTTTCTGCAATAGCCTTCCACCTGTTTAGTTCCAGGCTCTTTTTCTTTTTTTTTTTTGGTCTAGCTCCAAGAACAAAAACAAGAACAATGTGTTTCAGCCTCAAAACATGTTTTTAAAGCGTATTATGGGTTTATGTGTGGCAATAAAATGTAGAATAAATTTAAAATCACCTTAATTATAGAAAAATCAACCTAAATGAAATAAACAGATGATTTATGGCACGTTCCCTTTGCGGTGGAGACGTAGTCGCTGCCGTAGGTGGACGGTGGCGGAGGGATATGGTGGCGGTTCTCATGTTTTGTGATTATTTCTTTCTTTGTTTTACGCTTAGGCTTCTTACTCTCACTACCAATTCCACTTTCTTGGGACCCATAATGAAGCTTACAGAGCAAAAATGCAGAGAAACACAACGAAAATAATGCACTGAACACATTCACACCCCGAGTGCTTGACCGGAACTGAATGCTGATGCTGCGAAGCAGGTGTGAAGTGGTGGCGGAGGGATATGGTGGCGCTTCTCATGTTTTCCTATTATTTCTTTCTTTATTTCAACTGTTATACGCTTAGGCTTCTTACTCTCAACGAAAAAATGCGTTAAACACCGGACCGGAACTGAATGTTTGTGCCGTGAAGTGTGGGTTGGTTGTCAGTACGTCAGTCGAGGATTTGTTCCGGTACAAAATCTGTTCGGGAATATAGTTCGTACGTCGATTTGTTCACCATCCAATGCGTTCGCAAGCCGAGGGTCCACTGTATGTTCATTTAAAGGGTATTTCCGGGGCATAAATTAATAGCAAGAAGGACTCCCATGTTGGAGATGAATGCAGCCCCTTCAACATGGCATTGAGTTTGACTTGTCGTATGTATAAACTTGAATATATATGTAGCGAAGGTGGTGTAGTGGTTTGCTCTGTTGCCTCACAGCAAGAAGGTCCTGGGTTCCTTCGATTCCCGAGGTTGACCTGGGTGCCTTTCTGTGTTTCTGTTTGAGTTTGCATGTTCTCCCTGTGCCTATGTGGGTTTCCTCCAGGTACTCCAGTTTCCTCCGGCAGTCCAAAGACATTAGTCAGATTGGCTACTCTAAAATGCCCATAGGTGTGAGTGTTCATGACCTGCCCGCCCAGCCAGCGAGGTGGTATCATTCCATGGCTAAAACCAGTGACCAGTGGTACCAAAGTGGCACTTGGCAGTCAGGTGATCCAGGTGATCCAGGGAGCAGAGTGGTGCACTGGGCAGGGTTGCCACTTCACACATCTAGGATCTGTGGTTTGATCCTGAGCTTGGGTTTTTTGGTGTGAGGAGCGTCCCATTCTCAGCATGTCTGTGTGGGTTCCCTTCGGGTTCTCGAGTGCCCTCCTACGTCCCACAGTCATGCCAACTGGTGGATTGTCTATGCTTAATTGCCCCAAAGTAAATGTATATGCATGTTGCTCTGGGATGCATTAGCGTCCCATTCATGGTGTATTCCCAACCCTCTCCCAGTGCTCCCAGGATAGGCCCTGGATCCACCATGACCCTGATCAGGATAGAAAACGTTGCCTCTGTTTTTCTGTCACGATCTTTGTGTCCGTTTCCTTGACACCTAATTGTCCAGGACATTCGTCCAAGTCCGACCCAGAGCATTACCACAGAAATATAGCACGCTGTTAATCCTTATTTAACGGAATATGATTTGCCAGATGTTCACCCGACGCTTACATTTTGGCCAAAGACGCTAATCAGTCGCTGAGAATGAACGAATCAATGAATAAACAAAACAGAACATAACGCCCCAGGATCCGCAATAGCCGTGCAGTCATATTAGATGACATTTAGCAACAGATGCTGTTTATCTCTTTTAAAACAAATGTTCGATTTTGCTATTTTTGAGTGGTTAGATACGAAAGCACCATCTGATATTTGGTTTATTGCTGCTGATTTGCGTTTCAGATAGCGTTAGCAACGAGGCTATTACTGTGCGTGGGAGATATTCAGTATAATTGTGCTGCTGATTAGGAAGCAGTAAGTAGGTGAGTATGAGCGATACACCGCTGAGAAGAATAACAGCTCTTTTACAGTTGAGCGTTTTAATCACCAATTATCGCTCAAACCCGTGGCACCCGTGTCCTTTTTACTGGTGCACTTTGTCTTTGGTTTTTTTTTGTTTTTTTTTTTGTCAGGAAACCGAAACCATCCTTTTGACCCATTATTTTGTGTCCAGTGCTTTGGGAAGTTCAATGCAGGCTACTGCTATAAAAATCGAACATGCTTTTAATTCTGATGTAACTTCATGTGTTTTGCCAGAATGAACGTTCATGATAAACATTTCAGGACACTGACGAGACAATTGTGGTTCGTGCCAACAGACCTTTGTGTGTATACGGTTATATCTAGGTGAGGGGTGTCCAATCTTACCTGCAAAGGGCCGTTGTTGGTGCAACCAAGCATGGGCCACATCCGATTCCACTAGTTTAATCAGCGGAGCTTGCCTTTCAGTAGACTCGGATTTGGCTTCTGCTTGGTTGGAACCAAAACCCGCGTCCATAGCGGCCCTTCCTGGATAAGATTGGACACCTCTGATCTAAGTGAACATATGGACCATTAAAAGTTTTGTCATTCCAGCTAGCACAACTGCACAGTCGTGAAATTTCTCTTCACAGAGCCCAACTTTGATGATTAGAAAGTTTTTTATGTTTCTTACAACGTTCTCTTTAAAATCTGAGGATCTGAAATAGAAATCAGAACATATAAAATAAACCCAGTACATTAATGGAATGAAATACTTTTAAAAATACGGTACATTTAAAATACAGTGGGACCTCGACCCGAATCATTTTTTCCCATTGAAATGAATGTAAATACAATGAATGTGTTAAAGGTCTCAAAAACGTGTTTGTAAAGTGTATTAGGGGTTTCTGTGTGGCAATAAAACATAGAATCAAATTAAAATCACCTTAATTATAGAAAAATAAACCTAAATGAAATAAACAGATGA
>JAQLOM010000011.1:3178751-3195211 GCA_030068315.1 Chrysichthys thysi | reverse complement strand
CACACACACACACAACACTTGCAAAAAAATACAGTCTGTGATCAAAGGTAAAAAAAAAAAAAAACTTAGTTTAATAAAATGTAAGATTCATAAATTCATTATTAACAATTTCTTTTGTTGGATGTGTTCTTATGTTAACTGTACCAAAAGATCACTCAAAATACAAGTAGACGATATCACTTTTGCTGTTAAAATGCATACAAAACAATTCCATCATAAAATTCTGAAATTTAATGAAATTATATTATTAAAGTTTTAATATTGGAGCCTTTTGGGCTCTTGCAACCAAACTACACAACCAAAAACCCATCTGCCGAGCTGAAAAATACATCCAATCATCATTATAGACCATACATCAGAATCGATACAAAACACTGCTGTAAAATCTTACAATCGAGCACAGCATGCTATTAACACAAGAAAGGCTACTGCAAGACAAAATGTACATGTGGATTATAGGACAGTTGTGAGAGGAGTACCCAAAACATATCACGTCGCATATCAGTAGGACAAGCTTATTAATAAAACACTGAACACTAAAAGACAGGGAGGATAATAACTATACATATTATTTACATGGAATCAAAAAGAGTACCGGAAAAGTCAAGCAGTTCCTTAAAATCAGGAACTGAAAAGTTGAAATTCTTTTGAGTTGAACATCTCATTCTCTTCGTGTCCTCTTGTAGTGCAAACCTTGATTTTAATCATGGTTCATTTTCCAGATTTTATTCAGATGTTGAAAAACAAAACGGATTGGGTTTTTTTTCTGACATGAGCAGTTCTTCCTGTGGGGTCATCCATGCAATATCCCATGTAGTTATACGTTCAGAGTCAGCCCCATGAGCTAAGATAGCGTTGGTTCCCTCAGGGTAGTACAGATTTCACAATTGTGCACCATGCACTTCTCACCTTATCCTCTCAAGGAAAGTGAAACAATGGACAATGCTGGTGTTGTTATGCAAATGCTGGTGGTGTTTTTGTAGTCAAGACCAACATCAGAGTTCGCGCTCATTCCACAAGTCCATGTGTAATCCACAGCTGATCTCAAATCAACTTTCTTTGCTTCAGTCCTTCAAATTAGAGACGTTTTGGTTTTTTTTGGTTTTTTTTTGGTTTTTTTTTTAAAAGGCAGCAATATAGAAAGTCCACATGGAGTTTAAAGTCAATTTTATGAATCAAATCTAAGCATATTAAATAGAACATACAAAATTAAAGCGGGGAGTAAAAAATGTTAGTTTCAAATATATATATCAATATGTACAGACTCCAAACCGCCCGGTTTGTCATCACTGCAAAAGAGCAAGAGGGGAAAATTTAATGCAGAATTCTGAAACAAAATGTCACTTTTAAAAATAAAAATCCAGGTCATAATGTACAGTACGAACCTTATGCCAGCATCCTGGTATTGGCAGTCCATCCCGGTCCTAAGCACAGAAATAAGAAAAGTACAAGTAGTTACATTCAGAAATACTGTTTAGAAAGTCTAGTCCTTTTGTTACTTATTCGTATGCCTGACATATTGACCTTGAACTTTATCCAATGATAATTCCATACATATCCTACAAAACCATAGCCTAGCACAAATCTCAAGACTTACAGACAGAAACATAACATAATGCCTCCACCACCTATGTGTAAAAAGTAGGGCAGCAGGGCACTTATTATAACGCACCACTCGTGTCACCAGTGGTTAATGTTAATTCATTTTAGAAGGAACACACTACATGAGAAACGTTTGCTTTTAATCACTCCAAAACCAAAACGACAAAATGACAATGTGCCAATGACACCAGAGCCTATTTTAGAGACATGCAGTCAAGCTACACAAACAGAAGACCTCACTGGGATGATTTTATATTGGGTTAGCATGCATCATGGGGTAATTCTTGGAGCTGACATGTTCAATATTAATTACAAATTTCAGGATGGAGGAGTATGAGTATGTTTCAAAATCAAAATGCCAATGTGGTACAGTATACCCAGAATTAAATTCAAGTCTTGTTGAATGAAGAAAACACAATGATTATGTGCAGGGTGACCCAGTAAACCATGATTAGTGAAGGTGGACCCAAACACAAACACAAACCACCCATCAGAAATACTGTACCAAGGGTCAAGGGACATCTGTAGAGCACTCAGCTTCCCCACGATGTTCCCTACCCATGCTGGGGTCGTGTCAGTGAAACCCATCCATGTTACAGCTGTTCTGTTGTTTCACAATCTATAACCAGCCCCTGACTATAAGACGTTATACCACAGCATTGCTGAATTCTCAGCAACCCCATAGAAGAGGTTGATTTTATATTAATACATCTTTCACAGGCATTTGTATTGCAGACAATCTACATAATTTAAGGCTAATAATAATCAGATTTAAAAAAAATACAAGCAAACTATCATTTTTCTTATAGTAGCATGCCCTATTGTGTTTTATTCTGTACATATTGCAATTAAGGAGAAGATGCATGACGTACCACAGGACAAGGCTGATCCAGCCCTGGAGGTCCCTGCTCTCCTTTCTCTCCTTTTAGACCTCTTTTCCCCAAGGAGCCTCTTTCACCCTGAAAGAAATTGAAGACAGCATTATATAATGATCCAAACGATTAAGCCAACACACACAATGTCATGATGCACAAAAATATGCAAAGAGAGCGTCTCTCGTTTGGACCTTCTCTCCCCGTCCGCCTTTATCACCCTTCTCTCCTTGGAGGCCTGGAAAACCCTGTGTGAGGAGACATAAGGTCAGTAAGCTTTTATTTAATGCTATGTCATAATAGCTATACAATATTATGTACAATAATTGTGTCTAAAGTCTACTCACGTCTAATCCGGGCTCTCCTTGTTTTCCCTGTTGGAACAAAATGATATCCATATTTAAAACAGTAAGAACAGTGTTCCCTGGATCTAATACCCAAAATATATTCAAGTCAATGACGGTTTTTGGTGCCCACTCACCTTTTCACCTTTTGCACCTGGAAGTCCCACCAATCCATTAGAGCCAGGATAACCTTGAAGACCCTGAACACAACGGAGGAGAATAATGTCAGACTAGTTCACTGCACACTAGACCTTCATGTGAATATCTTCTTATGCATTGTCTTCTCCTGGACAGTTATTCAGCATCTATAAGCACTGTGAAGTGAGACACATGGCTTACCCGAGGCCCTTGTGGACCTTTCTCTCCAGCATCCCCCTTCTCTCCTTTTACTACATCACCTGGCTCTCCCTGAGTTAAAATACATGCACCCAGTTACATCTCTCCAACCAAAACAAACAGAAAATGGTCCTTTTAAATGGTTTTGCTCATGCTCAGTTCAGACTGCTATTATAATTGTACCTTTTGGCCAGGTATTCCATGATGTCCCTGAAAATAAATGAGATAGAATTGCAGTTAAACTAGTTTTATACCCTGAGTGTTGCTAAACAATGGTTGTATGGCTCTCATATCTTTTTATTTACCATGAGTCCTTGAGGACCAGGTGGTCCTGGAGGCCCTGGCAATGCGATAATCTGAGCCTGAATTAACATTTTCGACATTACAAGGAAACAAAAGAACGGCAATTATCAAAAAAGGTGGGAAAAAACCAGAAAAAAAACAGCCCACATAATATTTTGCATTTGTCTTGAAGGGAATTGATGGAGGCACGTGCAGATTTTCTTGTTTTATGAAAAACAACGTAGCAGAAAAAACAATGAGAGCACCTTCACAGAATGTATATTACTGAATTCCACGCACCAGATTGTCCTCAATTCCAGTGTTCCCCTTCTCCCCTTTCGGCCCACTAGCTCCCTGAAATAAACATGCACATTTTAATCACTACTCTTCTCTTCTATATAAAACATTTTTTTCTTAACAAGAGAAGACTGCTTATAGTGTATAGTCTGTCACTTTCTATCATATGCTTTGGATCACACTCACCTCTGGCCCAGGCTGACCCATCTCTCCCCTCTCTCCCTTTTCTCCTGATGCTCCAGGTTCTCCTCTGTCCCCCCGTTCTCCTTTTGAACCCTGTGACAAGAGTGGTGCATTATCATGCCAAGACATATATACACTTACAAAGTGTCTCGATGATTTAACACATGTTGTGGATATACGAAAAAAAACCACATATCTTACGAATTACTCTACCTGTCCGCCTTCAGTTCCAGGAATCCCAGGAGAGCCCATATCTCCCTGTTAACATATTACATTTTGGTGACTATATAAATGAAAAAGGTCTTAAGGGTGGTAAAGGTGAGTAAAACATATGCATTGCTTCTGGGTCATTTTGATGGGGTGACCTAGGATATGAAGGGATCACTATGGCAGTACAGTATACCACTATCTGAATTAATGATATTAATACAGTAATTGTACACTGCACGCAAAGTTAGAAATAAGCACTACTCTTGGTGCAATCATGCCATTAAGGATAGCTGTCCCTGTAGGACCCCTGGGGTCATATTTCACCCTAGGTCACCCTAACTTTAATTTCCTCTTATATTCAACCCACTCATTGGTTGGTGGACATTAGTGGACATCCCAGGAGGTCTCATAAGGACCATTTCATAATATGTAGCAGGAAAGGGTTAATTAAAACCCACCTGTTTTTGTGTTCACTGAGTCTGTATCGTCATTTTAGCCAATGGAGATATTTTTCCTATTATAAGGTGGTCTGGGTTTCCAGGGTTAAAGAGGCAAAAATAGAATCATATTTCAACTTCATTTTGAAATGAATGCTGAGCTATTCCATATTTATATAATTTAATATTTGCACTGCTTCCCCAGCATTACTTTGTGCTTAATGACATCCATGTTGATGATTTGAAGCTGTTGGCAGATCAGTGGCTGCATGAAGTTAAATCCTAGTTATGATTAAATCAACAAATCATTCCACTTCTCTCTGGTGTGAGTTAATTTGGAAACAATTTGGGGATCGGCTGGGGCAATGGAATTGCATTTAGCCAATGCTACAATTTAGACCACGTCTTTTCTCTTGGCAGCTAGTATATACCAGTTCATGATGTACTTATATTGCCCCTTGCCCACTGGTGATCTAAGTGTAGGTCCTATTCTGCCTATGGAGTGCTTCCTACTGCAGAATATGAAAACTGCGAAAACTCTGGGAATCATAAAGAGTAGGAGGAATATTCTCACCTTCACTCCTTTCTCTCCAGGAGGCCCTGGCAGACCAGGTGGGCCCTGTAGGGAAACACAGAATACAAATTAAGTCTGGAAATATAATTTTTATGTAACACTGCTACAAATTAACTGGCTATTGGTTTCATAATGGCCTGGGAGGTCCCCACCTGCAAAATTTGTAATCTTTCAGACAGGTCAATGCTCTCAGAGACTCCTGGAGCACCCTTCTCCCCAGCAACGCGAGCAGGATAAGGAAGGTGAAATAAATATACCGCATATTAATGCTAATTAGCCGTGAAATGAATTCATTAGGTTCATAGATTGGGGGCACACCCCTTTTACCTGGAGTCCTGGAGCACCAGAGTCTCCTTTCTCTCCCTGTAAAGGCAGGTGTGCACCTGAGTTTGTTATTTAATACTGATGTGCTTCATGCAGTGAAGGTTATCTGATTCTCTTTATACGTTCTACGTATATACACGTCAGTGATATTTTACATGAGCGGTACCTTTATGCCTGGTGGTCCATCCATGCCTCTCTTCCCTTCATCACCTGGCTCACCTTGTTCTCCCTGCAGAATAACAATGAGGTAAAGACAGAAAGGCAAAAATTGTGAAAGTGATGCGGATGCAAACGTTAAACCTACATTTATTACTGGCTTTGGTGAATATTGCAGTCTTACATTTCTAAGAAGGTTTGACATACCTTTAGCCCTGGAGGTCCCTGAAGTCCGGTCATTCCAGGCTCACCAACATCACCCTGTGTGAGAGAAATTGGATTTAACAACAGAGCCAAGCTTAACTATTGCACTTAAACAGAACCAAGGGAATCATTGAAACAATATTTAATGAAGGACTTACCTTTACACCAGGTGGCCCTCTTGGACCCTTTTAAAGACAGAAGCACAAAAACAGTTTAATTTTAGTGAAACAATTGAATAAATTTGAAAAGAAAAGTGATTAGCTGCTATATACAGGTGCTCCCTGAGTTACGACGGCCCGACTTATGATTTTTCAAAGTTACGATGACAATTGTGATCTGCTAAAAATTGTAAAATATTCAGAAAATATTTAAAATTCGCAGGCAGACATCACTGGCAGGCCAGCGTAACAGCATATATCGTACACAGACATTCAGATGACACCCAGAAATACCACACTCTCTCCCATAACTCAGAGTTACCTTGTGTATCGGTGTACTATACAGTGCGTTACCTCAGGTTTTTTTGTGATTATTAATGGAACAGCTTCAGCGGCGGCTGTCTGTAGACAGAGCTCAGTATTTGTGTAGCGGGATGTCACAACAGGACTACATAATCACTCATTTTACCATGCTAAAACTTTACAATTCATTTTCATCACGAACACTCCCATCTGCCTCAATCAGGATGTATACAAGGGGATAAAGACGGCAGTCTGAAAGCGACAGTATCCAGAATACACACACTTCCAAATTGCACTTTTTTCCTTAACTTCTTGTGGTCTGAACACAAAAATTTTAATTAATCAAATAAAAGAACATTTGAGATGTTGGTGAAGTTTCCCAAACAGGAAAAACAATATAAACATATAATTTCAACCCAGTTACATAAGCTACGCTAAGCTAGGCTGAGATACCTAAGGTAGGCTAACTGGTCCAACACAGTTGTTCGACTTACGATATTTTTGACTTACAGTGGGTGTGGCTGAACGCATCTCCATCGTAACTTGAGGACTACCTGTATTTGATGCCGTATTTTTGATGCACACCAAATGAAACCTGAAATACCAACCTCAATCCCATCCTTGCCAGGAAGACCCTGTTAGAAAGGAGATCAGATATCAGTGAAGCAGTTTATTAAAAAGTCTGAAGGTGTGATTATAAAGATTACCCACAAGATGTCTCTCTTTAACAAGTCTACAAAAGAATACCGCACCCCTAAACTGAAGCAGCATGGACATACGCAGCATGGTCTTACGCAACTCATGACCACAGGTTGAGACCACAGCTCAAAGGGGGAAAAAAGACCTTTTTGGTCTGTTTTGAGCTGTGTGCTGAGAAAGCCCCTTGTTCTGCCTGTAAATAGTTTAGAGTCATTCAAGCTATTATAGGGAACTTGTACATAAAAGAGAAATGTGTAAACAAAAGAATTAATCCTGAAATGCACAACCTTATTTAAAAGAAAAGAAGAAAACAATCAAATCCCGCAGTTGATACAAGTAATGTTCAAAAGATGAAAGCCCTCTGTTGTAAATATGTCATGCATATAGCAGATCTTTTTACAAGAATAATTAATCTCTCCTGAAACAAAGCCAGCCTCACTGATCTCACAGTCTGGTGGATGTGAATGAAGGTTATGAAAACATGTTGGGGGAAAACTGAGCATTGTGAAGCACAGGTTGTTTTTGCTAAAGTGCTGGTACTGGTTATGATGAAATAACAGCAATAAATCCAATGTTGTGAGCATGGAAGTATTTATGTAGAGCACTTGAGCGTGTGCCTGTCATTACAGAAACATCCATATGTATATAGGTTAGACAAAACTCAAGACGTAATGTGGAGGCAGTTATCTAAGGACACAACAAACCTCTCGTCTGTTTATAATAGACCTAAGCAAAAACAAGTACAAAATTTCTTCAATTTAGCAGACATAACACGATCTGTTGTTAAGGTCAATGTCTTTTGGATGTCTTGCACTTGGTGAAAAGGACAAATCCTTGGCATCAGGCCTTAAGCTGTTAATGAGGTACTTTTATTCAACCAAGGATAAACCCATTTAGAATTTGCATGACGACAACAACAACAACAACAACAGGAAATGCCATGTGAGCACATGAACCCAGAACATATGCTCATGTTATGGTGAAATAAATAGTCAGAGAGAATGAGCAGCAGAGAAGGAAGGGGAGTTGGAGATGGAAAATGGTGACATTTGTCTCTCTGATTGTGTTAAGATGATGACAAAATTTAAACTGGGGTAGATAAGTAGCACCACAATCTCTGGATGCATGATGCTAGATTTGTAACATTCACTGGACACTGGATTCGCTGTAAACCAGCACAAAATATGCATATACAGTGGACCGTCGCCTCGCGAACGCATTGGATGGTGAACTAATCGACGTATAAATCAAATTCCTGGACAGATTTTGTACCGACCGATGAACAAATCCTCGAATAACATACAGGCAGCCAACCCATGCTTCAAGGCACAAACGTTCAGTTCCAGTCAAACACTCGTGGTGTAAACGTGTTCAATGCATTGTTTCATTGTGTATCTCTGCATTTTTGCTCTATAAGCTTCATTATGGATCCCAAGAAAGTGGAAATGGTAGTGAAAGTAAGAAGCCTAAGCGTATAACAGATGAAATAAAGAAAGAAATAATCGCAAAACATGAGAACCGCCACTATATCCCTCCGCCACCGTCCACCTACGCCAGCGACTACATATCCACTGCAAAGGTAACGCACATTAAAATCATCTGTTTATTTCATTTAGTTTAATTTTTTCTATAATTAAGGTTATTTTAATTTTATTCTATGTTTTACTGCCACACATAAACCCATAATACACTTTAAAAACATGCTTTTGAGGGCTGAAACACAATCATTGTATTTGCATTCATTTCACTGGGAAAAGTTAATTGGGGTCATGAACAAATTGGGTCGCGAACAGAGTCTCGGAACGAATTAAGTTCGTGAGCCGAGGGTCCACTGTACATAGAAGTCTTTTGAGCTAATCAAAGATTCTGAAACTTCTGGCCAGAAAAGAGTACAAAAACTATTAGATGATCTGCGTCCCATATGTGGCATGTCTGAGGCTGAGACTACTTATGTCGGTATTAAATAGTTGAGCATGGTGTGGATTGATTCATTTCTGTCATCTCTAATAAATGTCTAAGTAGTTTTATGTGTCTATGGGACACAAAAGAAAAGTAACCACTTTTCTATACAGTCAGTGTGTTAGACTCTAGATTTATTCTGAGGAAAGCAACTGAGCCACATTATGTCTGCACGCTGTCTCAGTGTGTCTCTGATTAAAAAAAATAAATCTAGCTCAAGCGTGAACATTGGGTTAACTGTTGTATATTGTGGCACCATGTGAACAGCAACACCTGGTAAGCAAAGAGGTATTCCACCAGATGTGTCTGAGTCATGTAGGCTCATATGAAGCATGAGCTCATCACAGGAGACAAAAATGAACGAGTGTACGGATGTGGGGTGTGCCATGTTCACTCTCTTACCGGCTCTCCTGGGTGGCCCTGGGGTCCGTCTCCGCCCATGTTTCCTGGGGGCCCCCTGGGGCCAGGTGATCCAGGAGGCCCTGGGGGACCTGGAGGCCCAGCCTGACCCTGATCGCCCTATACACAGATAGAATGAGAAACAGAGAAATGATGGAAAGTATAACACCCCTCAAAATTGCTCTATAATATTCTTTTGTTTCACTTTCATGCATGGATGTTACTTGGCTGATTATTGCCACCCACAAGCAACTCATGTTTCATATTCGTTTCAAAATACAATGCATAATAAAGCAGAGACATTTGGCAGCCATGGCCGGGCCCTAAAAATTGGCTGGTTTTAAAGGCACGTGGCGCGATGAGTTGGCCCAGTTTTCCAAAGCCTCACTAAGAAACAGAGGCTGCTGGCGAACGGCACTCTCATCTAAAGAGTGGGAATTCAAGGCTGTGGTTTTATATAAAATAGTCCCATTTCAGCATATTATGTTGTCAAAATCAGAAAACACTATTTCAGTTCATTTCATTAGGTGTGGTTTGAGTGGCATGTTTTTCCCTTGTAATGTCCATAAACAAAGCATTTAACCGTGCCAAGATGTATATAGCTCTCTCTCGGTTTTGCACTCTCTAATTCAAAACAGGCATTCCTGTTAGCAGTCTAGACTTCTATAGGAGTTAATTGTGGGGTCAAGGCCAAGGACACACAAGCCATATGTCAGTAAAAGTATAAGAGGAACTGAGGAGAACAAAGTGAGGAAGAGAAATGATGATGAGAGCGATGAGAGTTGGAGCGAAGGAGCTGAAACGTGCGTGATGTTTTTGCTCTACCTTCAGAACGTATTGGTGGTCAGCTCTGAGCTGTGAGGAAGCCATGAGCTTAGTGTAGAAAGACCATCTGTCAGCCAGGGTGCAGAGAAAGACATGAATCAGAGCAACAGTGTGAGAAAATAAAGAGCAGGAGAGAAACAGTGACCCGATATGAGACGAATATTTTAGCATGAAGCAGATTAGGTGCAAGATCTTAAGAGAAAAGCAGCATGGTTTCTGTGGTTCAGCTTTCCATTCACATGCAAACTAACAGAGGAGTGATAAAAAGCAAGGGCGTCAGATATTTAGAAACAATGCTAGGAACAATATTAAAATGACCAAAGTGAGGGCCATAAATGAAGACGGAAAGCGGCCAATGGAGGAACAAACCTTGACTGTAAGAATCTGATTACTGAGCAGGCCAGCAGAGGCAGCGTGTGCTGGAGGGCCCTGGGAGAACAGAAGAAAAGTACGGGAGTAAAGTGATAGAGAAATAGGGGACACAGAAAGAGACAGATTTAGGATAATGGATAGCATGAGGGAAGTCAACGTCGACATTGTTAAAACACACATGAGAACTGGATGACTCAATGTTTGCATTGAGCAGCAATGATCTTTACGTCTCTTTGTGTTGAGGTAATTCACTCTGACTTAGTTCCCAGCCAACAAATTACAAGTACAGACTTAGAGACATCCTGATTATACTGTTGTTTCGGATACCATGCACTTCTGGATATGATTACCTTTCCTTGGAGCACAAGGTTTCTATTTAGTGTTGTGGTTAGCACGGATGGTAAGGGGTCCAAAAAAAGGCAGCATTTTCCCAGGAGAAGTTTACCCTTTGTTCCCAAAATAACAATGGCCTTTATTGCTGCACCACTTTAGATTACAATACCTATAATGAAATAATACCGACCACTGGGAATCTAAAAAGGGAAAGTTGGGGGAGAAAACAAGAGTTTGCAAACTCTTACAAGTTTGTTTGTCTTCCATCAGTATCTATATAAACTATACCAGGACAGAGCTGTTGAGGAACTTCTCATGACTGATGGGAAAAAGGCAGAGGTCATGGGTCATCCCCATCCCACCTGGAGTACAAGCTGAGTCCTACCATCTGGATGGAAACAGCTTGGATCTGCTTCCAGGTTTAAACGTGACCCTCTCCCAGGAGCATTAATGGATTCCATAGGTCACAGATCTTAACGTCTTACACAGATATTAATATATGACAGAACGCAGCGTTAACACACTATTATAATCAAATTACAGAGCACTACAACCCGTAGGATTGCACTGTCTTCGGATGCTGAGTGGGTAGCGGTGTTTTGGCTTGCGTTCTAAACAGCACAAACCATAATAATGCAGACCACACAAAGCATTTACAATTCCTTCAAGACTCCAGACAAGCCACCTGTTTTTAATAGGACAAGCTGGCACAGCAGGTGAAAAATAGCAAACTTTGGCCAGTTAGTCTAACATGATGGGTCTGGAAAATATATATAAACGTTGTGTATACACATCTTTGACCTAGTATTATAACTGTCATATAAAGTGGTAGGATTCAAGATGCAGACTGTGAAGGGAAGCAGTAATTGGATATCAGGTACAAGACAATGATGCTTGTTTCGCAGAATCTATGGCTGCCAAAGCCAAAAATCCTGAATAAGAGGAACTGGTCACTTTCTGCCATACCATAACTGACCTCATAGCATGAGTCTAATGTAGAAGAATCCAGCTTTACAGGAAGCAACAGTAAAAAAAAAACACTGTGGGAGTAGCCTAAGCTACCTGCCTGGACAAGCCACTCATTTTATAGCATGAATGGACGAGCCAGTACATTTTCAATTTCCTGTTAAGAATTTTAGCATAGATGCTCTCCTAATCACCAGGAGACTTCCATCTGGGGAGCAAAACTGACTTTGCTGCCTGGGTAGGAGAAATAGCACACTCTCTCCCCTGTCAGTCAGTGTGACACTAACCAATCCAGAGTGTCTGTGAGCTTATGCATGCAGAGGAGGGTAGGTAGCACTTTCCTCAAGGTGTGTTATGGTGCCCTGTAAGGCAGCATGGGCAGTGTATGCATCTACAAGCTTCACATGTCTCAGAAGGAGCATGTGTTAGCCTTTATCCTCTTCGATTTGCTAGATGTTGTATGATAGGGCAGAACTGGCTAGGGGGTAGGAATTGGTCTTTTTGTTTACCTAACACTTAATTTCGACAAAAAAACCCAACAAAAAACGTGTTGGATGGACTGTACATGTAAGTCGGTGTGAAATCACAATTAATAAGGACATTGTCACGTAAAAGCTTTACAGGAGACATAAAACAGGCTTGCTGATGGGTGTGGGTGTGTGTGTGTAAGTGGTGCTGTAGGGCATCATTTTAGCATTTGACGTTTGTTACTCACCCTGGGCCCCATGTCTCCCTGATCACCCTGCAGACACAACAGTTAGATCTTACATAGGTGCAACTATATCTGACATAAGTACTGTGCAGTGATGTGTAAACTGTTTTGCAAAATGGCCTGAAGCTCTTCTAAGGAAAGCGCTGCCATATCTCAAGGCTGGTTTACATTAGGCTAAAGCCTTCATTGATATCACACTCAACGCATTCAGAAGCTGTACTGTTCATACCTTTTCTCCTTTTGGCCCTGGTATGCCCTGGCAGAAGAAAAAACAGATTTAAAATAACAGATAAAAGTTTCTTATCGTAATAGAATTCAACAGGTTATGGACATGTGTCCACTGTTGTTCTTCAGGCCTTGCAAAAGAATATGGTCTGAAATGAGAGTTTATTATGAGAGTGTACTATATAGGCTAAGCTGTGTGAAATGTGAAAAGTGTGCTCATTTGTGTGCACACACACACTTTAACCTCTGGGGTACAGTATCTGCTTGACCGGGGTGTGTGATGGAGTGTGTACTAATTCAGCTTGAAATGCAGTGGGAATGGGGACTCAACTCTTCCATTTTGCTTACAGACAGATGGATTGTGTTTATGTTTCTCAGACATGCAAGACGTTTCATGTTCTGCCACTTCCTAATGCACTTTTTTTGTGTTCGTATGCGCCCCCGTTGGAAAATCTGTTACAAATACACTCTGATGCCGTTCTAACATGTGATAACAGTACATTTTACGATACACAGCCATTTTTGCTTCCTTGGCTCCCGGCCACAGACGGCTGTAGCATCAGAGGGATTCAAGCTCGCGATCTCTCGACGATAGAATGACACTTTTGTGTCGTGCCTGAAATTTCCGACTTCTGTTTGTGGTTGTCAGTAGCTAATTCTTCTTAAAGCTGTCACTTAAAAAGCCTGACAGGAAGGTGAGAACATACCTGACTGCCTTTAGGACCAGGATGACCCTGTAAACAAAAGAAAACAACAACAACAAAAAAAGAATGACACAAACCCTTATATAACATGCATTAATTCAACTAGCTTAAATATGTATACTGAATACTCAGACCATCTGACTATTTTAACATATATATCACAGATATATCACTATGAGACAAGACTGAGACAAAAGACTACCAAATGTCTTGCACATACTACTGTCTGCTGTTATATGGTGACGGATTGGAGTACTTACAGGCTTACCATCCACACCCAGAGGACCCTGAATGAGAATGAGGGAAAAAAAGAAACACAGAGAACCATTATAGGATCCGAGGTAAGATATTAGCCTTTTATCTCAGCTCAGTTTATTTCAACGCATGGCATTGTGGAAGTTATCATTTATATTTTACCTTCAGAATATTTCACATTTCTGGCAAAAGCATTTTCTCAATATACTGTAATGAACACAGGAAAGAGATACGTCTACAGGTATTGGTCATGAGGGAGAGGAAGGTTTCTTAAAATGGGTTGGGAAATTATAGGAAGAGTAGATAGACGTGTGAGTGTGATGGAATTTAATGCATAGAATGCTCTTGTGCCTGAAAGAGCACAAATCCTCATAGCCATGCTCCAAAATCAAGTGCAAACTTTCCCAGAAGAGATGAGGTTTTCATAACAACAAAGGTAGACACTAAATCTGGAATAGGATTTTCAGAAAAGTACACTTCACCCGACAGCTACACTGAATCATCTTGATGGAGAAATTCAATCAAGCCTCATAAATTAATTCAGACTCTGGCTCATACTGCAGGGCAGAGAGGTCGCTGTCCACTCCACATGAGGTGCTGAAACATCCCCTTAGTGACTCGTCATGACCTAGGCCAGGCATGCCCAATCTTATCCGGAAAGGGCCGGTGTAGGTGCAGGTTTTCGGTCCAACCAAGCAGGAGTCTCACCTGAACCTATTGAAAGCTTAGTCCAACTGATTAAACAGGTGGAATCATATGAGGCTCCTTCTTGGTTGGAACGAAAACCTGCACCCACACTGAGCCTTTCCGGATAAGACTGGGCATGCCTGCCCTAGGCTGTAAGCAAATAAACACTTGTAGGGGTGACAAATTAAAGAAAAACCCAATATAAAGTGTCTTACTAAGGTGTTAGGGTGCAGGAATGGTACTGGAGCAATAAACACCATTCTAGTGTTCATCTGGTGAGTGTGCGGGTCATATAATATAATCTACCTAATTTTATCATTCATGAAACCTTTCACTGAGCGCACGTGCACTGTAGATGGGGGCGGAGTCACTCTGGAAGAGACCACTCCCATCAGGATAGAAAGGTGATCGTTCAGAATCCCTTACTGATTTGCAGTGACCCTTCTGTCTAGGGAGATAAAGGGACACGCTCCATGCAAGCAAAATAATTAAATGCCCCCACAGCATAACAGAGCCACGATTTTGTCTTTTAAATTGTCACTGCTGTAAATTGATAATAACTAGACCGATTCAAGCTGTGGAAGGGATTATAAAAGCAATATGACTTGTATTATCACAGGCTCGGTGTCTCGGAGAAAAATAGAAAATACAGACAAGATAGAAAGGGGCAAGAAATACAGATAAGTAGGCTGAGGATAAGAAAGATCACTAGATAGCTTGTTTTGTGATAGCTCTGGTAGAGAGGACTACTAAGACCACATATGGCAGTAGAGTTCAGACAATAGCCTGGACCAGCTCAATTGTTGTGCTTGGACTGACTTCACACAGTTGCATGTTTGCATTATTACAGTGCAAGGACTGCTAAAATAAGTTGCACATGCAGTAGTCAGGCTCTAATTCAACTAATTCCTGTGTTCCAATAGAGGCATGTGCACATGGTGTTATAAGTCTGGTGATTTTTGTGCAGGACTCCTGTACTGTATGTTATGTTCTGTAACAAATAATTATTGCTGTGCCAAATGTTTTTGTTCGGTTTGTGTGTATGCCCTGAGAAAATGATATTCCTTGTTTGTTTTAAACTCATGTGAAGAAGAAAATGCGAAACATTTTTCTAAGTTTGGGTACTTGAGGTTTTGCCAGTTAAAACTGAACACAACCTCTAAAAACAAGGGGCAAGAGCCTTTCAGAGAAGCACTGCTCCTTTGGTTAACATTAATAAACCAAAAGGAAATGGTCCATCATTAAATCAAAATGTTCTCTTGTGTTCATTCATCCTTGCCACAAAAATCCTGTCTAATCATCAAAGACTGAATATTTTAAAAAAAGACGGTAGAAGAAGTGGCTATGATTTCCAGCAGGTGGCGCTCTGTATTACTTAAAGGATCATACATCTATTATTAAATGCCCAGTCTGGAAGGCAGTTATCCACCAGTGAGAATTAATAAGATATTTACCGGGTAGCCATCTCGCCCTGGAGTTCCCTGTTAGGATGAAAGAAAAGAAAATCTCGTTAAATCTGGTATAAGCACACAGTCCACTACTGTCTCTAAAGAGAACGCCAAACTGAAGATGCACATGCTTGAACTAATCTTCTGTAATTTAAAGGTGGTGTACTGTAGTGAAAAGATAAAACCTGGAATGCATATTTTAAATGCCTTCCATCTGCTTGTAAGTAGAATTCACATCCTTAAAACTCCTTCCAGCAAATTATTAGCTTTACATATTTTTTAAGCCCCATTGATGTCACTAGCTAGAAAAGTTAAAGCATGTGTGGGAAATTTGAGCAAGATGAAGGACATGTTTTCTATGCTGTTGTAGTAGTTGTAAGAAAAAAACGAAAAAAAAAAAAAACACCCACCAAACAAATTTTTTGTATGTTGTGAGCAATGTATACGTTGCAAACTCCCAGAAAATGAGGGGGAAAAAAGACTTATTGTTGGGTGATAGCCCATATAGTATTTAAGGATACGTTTTTGTACTTCTAGTGTGTATTTTTATATCAGGAAGATGAGTCAAGCGTAGCTGTAAAACCTTAAGGCCCA
>JAQLOM010000011.1:3144190-3155646 GCA_030068315.1 Chrysichthys thysi | reverse complement strand
ACACACACACACACACACACACACACACACACACACACACACACACACACACACACACACACACACACACCGACACAGTCACAAACTGCTTTCACGCACAGACAATGTGAGCGCTGGAGGGACATCCTGAGTGGAAGTTTGTTCTTCTCCATGGGGTCTGAGTGTCATCAGGACAGCCCATGGCATGTGTCTACACCGTGACTCGGGTCTGAGATAATCAGCAAATTGAACACACACCCCATCCCTCTCAATACAGCAGAGGAACATTGGATTAGTGTGAAGGAATTGTCACAAATTTCAGAGTAGGGACTGAGCATGGAGATTTTTTTCCCCCCTCTAAGATCTGAGAGATGACGGTTTAAATCCACGAAAAGTCCTTTAGAGAAATCTTTATGACTAGTTTCTGATGATTCATTCTGACTTATCTGACCTTGGATTTAATCTTCATCTTAATTTTGTCAATGTGTACGCAAACGTCTCAAAAGTAAACAGACACCATCGTTTTTCAAAGATTTCTTTCTTCCTTCGGGCTGCTCTGCCATAGTAGGCAAGTCGACGGAGATCCCTCACAGAAGTACTCCGATTCACTTGGAGTCGCTCTGCAACATCAGCGGCCTTACAGCGGCGATTTATTTCACCAATCCGCTTGACAAATCGAAGACACCCGTCAGAGGTCGACCTGAGCGGAATGCTGTTGATTCCTTTCCTTTCCTTTTGAATTGTACAAATCACTCTGTTGACTATGTACAAGAGGAATCCCAAGGTTTTGCGCAATCATACGCTGGCTAAGTCCACCTTCAGACTGACCCACAATACACCCTCTTTGAAAATCACACAACTCTTTTTGCTTCTGGTGTTCACCTCATGTCTATTTGCTCTAAAAGATTAATATACTGTAATCTGAAATGAAAAATAACATATATTAACAAGTGTGAAGCACCAGACGGTGTCCACATGGATAAAATACTTTAATGAGGGGCGTCTATTTACTTTTGAGATGTCTGTGTATATAATCAGATCAAAATCTGCTCTAATATGGATAAAAGTGAAAATAAAAATGCATAATTCCCAGGGCAAAAATCAGGCCTGTCATTAATTTTAAAAACTCTGGGTCACATGCCCCATTTTCTTCACTCTTGCTGTTCGTGGTGGTGTAAAATTCCAAAAGGTCAGGACTGCGTGACTATATAATGTACGACAGGAAGTCAAAAATAAACAAAACACAAAAACATGCCCCATGAATCACACATAGTCACAATGTTGGTTAGGGACGGGAAACATAAAAAAAGCACAGGACATCTTATCAGCAGGCATCAGTAGTGCCTACAATAGTATGTATAATTAAGAGATTGCCATCATCCAAATTCAACAACTGCACGCAACTTGGAGGCTGTAAAATCGTCTTCACACACAAGTGAATTCTTTTCCAGCTCACCCGAAGATAACTTCCCTTGTCCTCTTGTTTCCTTATCAGCCCACAGAAACATACTGTGATATGATACAATGTACGAGGGAGAATCAAAAAGTAAAGGCAAAATATGTTTAATGACTTTAGTAGAAGTAACTGAGAGAGAAACTGATCACTTTTCCACATGGTCCCATGCGAGACAACGCATTTGTTCTAGCGTTCATCTAGCTTCTGGATTCCCGCAGAGAAGAAGTTTTTCGCCTGCTCCCTTTACTTCATCATCACAGGTGAATCTGTGATCGCACAGTGCCTACTTAAGTGGACCGAAGATTTGATAATGGCTCAACATCAGATCTGGGCTGAATGGGGGACGTGGGAGACGTCGGAACCCTGTCCTTGCACTGTCTCTGTTGCTGTTTGAGGACATGCATTGTCATTGTGCAGTAAGACTGTTTTGTACAGCATTCCTCTTCTTTTGCTGCGAATTGCAGGTTTAAGTTCATTTCGCAGCAATGCACAGGAATTTGTACTGTTCACTGTTTGCCCATGTGCCTGGAAGTGCACCAGAAGAGGAACCTTCATGTCCCAGTAGAGCATTAATGTGATTTTCTTGGGGGAGGGCTAACTTTTGAATTTCTTCTTCGCTGGAGAAGACAGATCTTTCCACTACATACTTTGTCTTTTGCTTCCCGGGTTATCGCATGATTTTAAAATTGCCTTTAGTTTTTGATTCTCGTATTTGTTTCGATCCATTTCGTCTACGCTACACTTTTGTGATACGAAATAGCAACTGACAATTTGCATACAGCTGACAAAATTCTTGAAAATCAGAAGTTCTGAAGTTTCTTATCTTAAAAATTCTTCTGAAAACTCAGAAGAGTCACTGACACACACCAAAACTGGCATTCTTCATCATCTTCAGCAGTGTCAGTAACGATTACTGGTTTCGACCAGGGATTCTCAAACTTGTGCGGCTAGGGATTCCTTTAACTCTAAAATAATGTTTGCAGATCTTGGCTATGCTTCATGGACCCGACGTGAAGATGCACTGGGACTATAAGCGATACCTGACTAAACTCGTCTTCAGAGTGAAAATTCAGGTGCTGTTCAGATTTGGCATCAACATCCATCTTAGGTGATATGATCAGACGTGGACATTATTACATATGTCATCATAAACGAATAGCTGTGAGATTGATTAGAATAATACAACCCATGACCTGTATCAGTAGTGCAGCTGGACACTATAAAAGGAGCTTGAATCTAGGTTAGGCTAGGTCTGGAACAGGGGTTTTGGGTGGGAAAAGCAAATAATGCAAATAATCTGAATAATTTTCCAAAAAGTGTAAAGTATGAAGTGCAGACAGACTATCTACGAGGTACAGGACAGTTTCTGTGCATATATTGCAAAGATTGCGAGATGAAATCGGTGATTATGGATTGGATAACAGGTGAAACAAACGATGGTAAAAAGGAATACAGTGGACCCCCGCCTATTGCAGGGGTTACGTTCTGGTGACACCCCCCACCCCCCACCCCCGCGCGAATGGTGAAATCCGCAAAATAGCGCCGTCACATTAATTTTACTATTTATATATATTTTAAGACTTTTTAAACCCTTCCCACACTCTTATAAACACATCCTATGCTCTTAAACACTTTCTACACTCTTAAACATAAGTAATTTTAACAACATATAAAATACTACATGCATACTTACTGCCGGTGAGGTCACTTCCTGTTTACAGCCTGTTTACTAGCTCAAGCGGAAGTGGCGTACTGTGTATTTATCCGCTGATGAAATACAGTGCACACTGTTTTATTTCAATTTAAATGTTCTTTTAATGTTTGAATTAAAAAAAATTTAATTATATTTTATATTTTATATTCCAGAGTCCGCGAATCAAAATTTGAAAATCCGCGATGCACTGAACCCGTGATAGGTGAACCGCGATATTGCGGGGGTTCACTATATTGCAAATACTGCAAATCAGAAATGCGTTGAACTACAGTGATTTGTATCTTACTCAAAGATTGAGAAAATGAAGACAAATGCCTCTCCCTTTTTTAGTGCCTAAATATTTTGGGAGTGCTTCTGGTCTTTTTGGCTGTTTTTTTTGCTTGTTTTTTGTTTTTTTAATATAGTTGGGCTGGCAATTTTATTTAACCATGGCAACCCTGGGCGCAGACCATGTCAGATTGTTAAAAGAACCTTTTACAATTTTACAAAAGCTTGACGTTCAGCTATTTCTCTGCTAGTGGCCCTAAGGTAAACGTGATACTTGGAGATCAGCATAAACCAAATTGAAAGGACCTGTAACTAACAAACTCAAAGTCTTTAAGCCTAATTGGGATCTTGATGATTTTAGGATATAATAATCACACTGCAGAGCAGATAGCCTTTACACTTTCAAACCATCTATCATACATTAATAATTATATTTATATAGTTTTCCCTATATCAAAAAGATTTTCGACGTATATGACCAGACCCAGACAGGCTTGTAAAGAAACCTACTATGTACAGTTCATTACTACTTTTGTACAATGAACGGCTGGTTTTAATACAATTTTCCAGAGCAGTTCAGTTAGGACTGTGCTATGTAAACAACATAAATCTGTAACTTTTAACCTTTTTTTCTAATACACAGCCATGTTACTACACAATAAAATATGAAAGCACATGCCTGTAAAATTCCAAAAAGCTTCTAAAGACTGTAAAAAATAATTTGCTATCCAGGTATAACTATATGCACATTTAGTATGTGTCAAAAACAAATATACCCAAAGCAATGCCAAAACCCCATTCAGCTCCCACTTCAGGAAACAGTCTCCACAGGTCCAATGCCCTCCTGCAGGTTTAGAAATTGCCGTCTGGGGGGAAGTTGAAATAGTGAAGAGACATGGCATGTTGCCACACAGATGGAGGCAGCAAGGGGAAAAAAAGCATTTGGGAGATTTGCAATTAAGATTAGCCTAGGGCCTGATGACAGTATAGGGATCACACTATTTCTGCTCATAGATGCACGCAAGCTATCAGAGTACGTACAGGATTCTCCATCAGAGTCAGAGTCAGGGAGGAAGAAAGAAACTGGGAATTTCTTATAGCAACAAAATTCAAGAAAAGGAGGTTAAGTGGCTTTAGTGATGGTGTATTCAGCTAAAGAGCAATAAAAGCTGGAGATTCCCTCAGAAAATCAGAACAGGACTAGATAGTTAGTGGTTCCACAGTGATAACCCTGACTCATCTCCACAAACTGATCCTCAGACTTTCTAAGAAAAGCAGGCAGATTGCATTTAAAGCAGCTTTTCCCATCTGAGTCAGCTATCATGAGCAGACATGCTGTTACAGTCTGCTCTGTACATCTGACCGCAAGTGCTTAATGAGCATTTTAACACTTGTTTATCAAATTAAGATACACATGCCAACCCCTCCCTGTATGTAATCTGAAAAGAGCAAATAGTTAAGCCAAATCTGAGCAAATACCAGCACTCCACACGGCCATGAAAAGTACAGGAAAGAGTCATTAAAACTTAAAAAGCCTGCTATCGTTCAGTTGAAGAGTTGCTCAACCTGCGCGATAAAACGTTACACCGAAAATCATATGCTGACGGTTCAAGCTATAGTTTAGTACCAATTAAATAATGATTTTGTAAAAGGTTTTTGCTAGGCTTTCAACACAATAATCTGAGGCTTAATGAGGTTACAGTGGGACCTCGACTCACGAACTTAATTCCTTCTGAGACTCTGTTGGCGACCTGAATTGTTCGCGACCTTAATCAATTTGTCCCACTGAAATGAATGTAAATACAATGAGTGTGTTTCAGGCCTCAAAAACATGTTTTTTTAAAAGTGTATTATGGGTTTATGTGTGGCAATAAAACCTAAATAAAAAAAATTAATTATAGAAAAATAAAGCTAAATGAAATAAACAGATGATTTTAATGCACGTTACCTTTGTGGTGGATATGTAGTTGCTGGCGTAGGTGGACGGTGGCGGAGGGATATGGTGGCGGTTCTCATGTTTGGCGATTATTTCTTTATTTCAACTGTTATACACTTAGGCTTCTTACTCTCACTACCATTTCCATTTTTCACTTTTTGGGACCCATAATGAAGTTTTATAGTGCAAAAATTCAGAGAAACACAATGGAAATATGCGTTTGAACACATTCACACCACGAGTGCTTGACTGGAACTGAATGTTTCAGTCTGGGGGTTTGTTCATCGTTAGGTACAAAATCTGCTCGGGAATTTAGTTCGTACACCAATTTGTTCGCCATCCGACATGTTCACGAGCCGAGGGTCCACTGTAAATTCATTCCCAAAGGACCAGGATAACCAGGTTACTGTAGCCCAGAGCTGACCCTGACCAATTTGGTGCCCTAGGCAAGATTTCAGTCAGTGCCCCCTGCATGACGTGCACTCACAGAAACTGCCCAGGTTGTCCTTTTTGAGATTTTCTTTATTCAAAACCCCCCACAAAATAAAACCCCAGGATTTGCCAGGATCCGAAGAGAGAAGAGGAGGATATTTGACCATTAGGTGTTACGTTATACTGGGCGGGGCATGAAGCTCTCCCACATTTGGAGTGGGCACCGTGCGGGCTGTAGTGGCGGTAGAGAGGTGGGACAGGTCTCATTCAGTAGACTAGGCTCGATAATTTTCCTTTTCTTCATCAATTATTATAACAATTTCTCTATCTTTTTCAGAACACATCGTGGGCTTAGTTGTTCAAGCGTATTATGAAAACAACCGATTTGTAATAGCGATGCAACGAGCTTCCCATAGACGTGAAAATGTGGCAGCACTAAGAGCATCCAGTCAACAACCGCCAAAGCGTTCCACTCGTAAGCGTAGCATAGCACTAGGGATATCAAGGCGGCGTCTGAGAAGATTCAAACTGCATCCTTACAAAATGATGTCGGTTCAAGAATTACCTGAGACAGATCAGAACAATTGCAGAGCCTTATGTGTGACTATTCTTGCACAAGTTCCCACTGAAGCTGTTCTTCTGAGTAGCGATGAAGCTCACTTCCATATCAATTGCTATTATTTTTAAAACCCATTTAAACAAAGCTTTTTATGTACTTTTCAGAAATATTATCACTTTTTCCAGATAGTTGTGCTCTTTTTTTATATTCATTCTAAATGTCTAAATCTTTTTGCCCCACCCTGTATTAATAAAAAAGCTGATAATAGTGACATCCAGCCAGTAATAGCACCTAATCCAACTCTAACTCTAAGCCAATTCTCTAACATTATAAACACAACTGCAAGAGTAATAACGCCTAGCACTCATGAACAAACCACATACTTAATGAGCACATCTCTCTCACATTACGCATGGTGTTTGCTGTACAAATAAGACTAATCAATAATGAAAATGCAAAGGCTTATATTAAAAAAAGCATTTTATTTGACTATTACTAGCAGGCCTAACATTGGCTAACTAGAACTAAGATATCAATAAAAATGAATTACTGGTTCTTGAGGCCAACGGTGGATGGTTCATGCAGCACACTTAAAAAAAAGTGTGCTTCTCAATCTTCTTGATGTTGAAGTTTATTCCCCAAACACCTGAAGAGTCTTTCCAACTTCCCCTGATGAGTTTAAGGTGTAAGATAGAAAACAGATAGAAAATTTGACATGTTCTATAAAAAAAATCCACAATATAGCGGGACCGCGAAAGGTGAACCGCGATATAGCGGGGATCACTGTACGTGGTGGCGGGGGCATAGTGGAGCATCAGCTTCAGACAGGAGGTAGATTGAAGCAGTAGAACAGCGGGTAGGTCTAACGTGTGAGGAGTCTCACCTGTGTCTAATGTCGGCAGTTTATTCATGTGCCCTTGCTGGGAAAACCGGTAACGAGAGAAGGAAAGCCGAAAACCAGCACAGGGACGTGTGAGAGTTTGTTCTGGTGTGTGTCTCAAAGTGACACTGCAGAGCATTCAGTGCTGAAAAGTGAAAGCTGAAAACAACAGCCAATAAAGCGTCTGTAGAGTTAACGTGCCTGCCTATGCCTCTTCGGTCTCCCAAATCCCTGAAGTGCCACAAGGTAGGCGTAATAAAATCGTATTAGTAAAAACAGTAAAGTTTAAACATTTTAAATTCTTTTCTGCCCTCATTTGGGGCACACCTACAGACAGATGGTGCCCCTGGGACTTGTCTATACCTCCCATGCAACGGACGAGCCGGCTCTGCTGTAGCCCATCCTCCTCAAGGTTGGACATGGTGTGCATTCGGAGATGCTTTTCTGCTCACCACGGCTGTAAAGTGCAATTACTGGAATTACTGCAGCTTTCTTGTCAGCTTGAACCAGCATGGCCATTCTCCACTGACCTCTCTTGTCAACAAGGCATTTCCGCCCACAGATCTGTCACTCACTGGATGTTTTATTGTTTTCCCACCATTCTGTATAAACTCTAGAGACTGTTTTGTGTGAAAATTCCACAGGGTCAGCAGTTTCGAAAAGACGCAAACCAGCCTGCCTGGCAGCAACAATCATGCCATGAATAAACCCACTGAGATCACATTCCCCCCTCATTTTTATGTCTCATGTTAACATTAATTGAAGCTTCTGACCTGTTTCTTCATAATACAGTTAGATGGAGACAGACGATTTGCTGTGGCGACCCCTGAAGGGAAAAGCCAAAAGGAGAAGTAGCAGTAGTAGTAGTAGACCTGTTTCTGCATGATCGTGTGCACTGTCTTACAGGTATGTGATTGGCTGATTGGATAATTGCATGAAGGAGTAGGGGTGTAGATGTTCTTATGAATGTGCGACCAGTGAGGGTATTTAATGATACCAACTACTGACAGATGCTTTCGATAAACCAGTGGTAGAGTGACCATAATGTTATTATTTGCTGTTTTATCTTGACCTTGATGGAGGTGATATGTTTTGCATGACTGCTTCAAGAAAGTGACTGCAGGCCAATGTCAACTGAACATAATTGGAGAGGTTCGTACTGCATTTAAGGGTGGGAGAGGGGTTAGTCTTAAAATAGCTAGCTATGGAGATCCTTGCCATCACTCAATTATCACATCAAATGTGTTTGGCAATGGAAACGGTATGAACGCTAGAAAAAGAAAAACCCCCCAAAACTCACCCTCAATCTCAGAAGACGTCATACTAAATTGACCTCCAAGTTTCTTTCGGCGGTGGCGTCCCATACATCACCAAGTGGTAAATTGTTTGACGGACTACTGACACACTTAATACAATAAGTTCAAAACAAGCCATTTAGTCCACAATTTAGGTCTCAAGTCTTCCTTCCACTAAGCCCATACAGAAAGAGAGAGAGAGAGAGAGAGAGAGAGAGAGAGAGAGAGAGAGACCTTTGCAGACCCAGACAGCTTTGAGGAGGAAGTATTAAAGATTACAAGTCTTCTCAATGGGTAGGCCAATAAAACAGGGAAGATTACATTCTTTGGAGGTACATTTATCCCAGCAGATCACCACAGCGCCAAAAGCAGCTCTGCAACTAAACCAGTGTGTGTCTAAATCCAACTAGCTGTTACCCTGCGGCCTAGGCCGCAAGGTTATGTGGTTGCGAAAACATTCAGCCCTCTCTCTTATTCTCTCTCACAGTATCACCCAACTATTCCATGTGTCACATTTGAAACGGAGTATTAAAGCTGTTTGTGGGGTGATAAATAAAACCCAATCCGTGTTTTCAGGTTGTAGAGTGAAAACACGTCTTTATAATCACTAAAGCATGTTTTTGTACTTTCTACCACTTTCAGTCAATGTGGTACCTATTAATACGGGGCCAGTTTGAGAAAAAAAAAAGGAAGTGCAAAGACATGATTCTCATGCAAGCGCTGCATGGACTGATTATGATCAAATCTAGTATTAATTACAGGAGACAATATTTTAATGAAAAACCTATAACGAGGACCATTCTCATCCATACATGCCTTCTCTGGCATTCCAAGTTTTGGAGACTTCAGTTATTACTTTATAACTATTGCGTGCTCATGTCTCATCTGCACTCATGTTCACATCAAATATCCGAATGGGGAACAAATGGGCTGGTGGTGCCAGACGGGCTGGTCTGAGCATTTCACAAACCCGCTGATCTCCTGGGATGTTCATACCCAACAGCCCCCCCGATTGGCGTGGAAAACAAAAAACATCCAGTGAGCTGTGGATCTACAGGGGGAAATTCATTGTTGATGAGAGAGGTCAGAGGAGAACGGACAGTGGTTCACACTGATGGGGAGTCTACAGTAATTAAAAAAAAACACTCTTTACAACACTGGTGAGCAGAAAAGCATCTCCAAACACAATAACATTTTAAATATTTGCCACAGAATGGCTACAACAACAGAAGACCACATCGGGTTTCGCTACCATCACCCAAGGACTGGACCTGAGCCTACACTGGGCACAGGTTCATCCAAACTAGTCAGTTGAAGATCACAAAAGCACTGCCTATCTTTGTCCAATTTTGGTGAGGATTGAATTTCCTAGTTTTCCTCTTTGCTCGCTAGCACTTTCTATGCAAACCCATTTATTGTGATGGATATTGTGTATCATATATAATATCTTTGTCATACTGCAAAACATTAAAAGGAACTAATGGACCACATTCCAGTGTCACAGTCTCTCAGCCATGGAGCGATGTATGGGCTGCACAGTGGTCATTATGGTTTGTGGTTCTGATACTCAGTTACAGTTCATTATCTAGCTCCTCTGAATATAGCCTGACAGTATGACGGAAGGGAATATTCAAGAAGCGGAAAACAAAGTTGAACCCATTTTTAGGAACAAAGCTCAAGACTTGAGAGAGAGAATGCGGCATTATCAGTCAGGGTCTTGAGGAAACCAACAATTAAGTCATGGGCTTGCTTCAATGCACTGCCCATTAGTTCGTTTTCTACAGGCCTCATTCAAGTGTGCTTTCATGCTTCTTATGAATGAAAGGCTATTAACAAGGGCGAAAGACGGCTCTCGTGGACTTCCATTCATGCATGTTGGTGACTCAACAATATTGCCCTGAGTTACCTTCATCGTGAGTCCTTCAACACAGCCCTGAGTCAATGCTCTTTACTAGCAGAGAGGCGGAAGTCCTCCACAAAGACACACTCAGAACAGCCTCGAGGTGTAGTTACATGCATTCACATTTTCGGTCCAATTAATTTGGTCAAGAGCCGCAAGAACATATGCCGTTTCCGTCCCAACCGTTCCCTCTGGAGTCTGTTTGTATTTGTTTTACGTACAATAGATATCAGCAATGACTCTGGAGGAAAAATATTTTGATACAATAAAAACTAAGGAAGCACTAAAATGTCCCGAGTGGACTTGCAGTGAGGTTCCCTTCAGAAATGTAACTGCCACCAAATGAGGTTTGTTCAGCGGCCAGTAAAAACACTTCACTGAGGGTTGTTTGGGGCTCTTGTGTTTCGTTTTGGAAGAATAATGTTTAGCAAACAGTCTGATCATTAACAGTTAATCAAACTATTTACAGTAATGGACAGCAAGATATAACTAACTGTATTTGATTTGAATTTGGGCAAAACATCCTAAATGGAAAAGTGTCACAACATGCAAACATTATTTCAAACAAGTTAGAAACAACTCAGTGTAATAGTGTTATTGTAATGTTATTGTATGTAATTGTCAGACATCCAGAGAGTAATTTCATTTTACAAACAATAAAGACATATTGGCAACATAAACCATTTTGGTGAACTGTTACATAATACTTACCCATTCAAAACCATAAATAAGTGCAAAATCATCCTTCCAGATGGAGTACTTGGTTAAAAACTGCTTGGTTTCCAGAATTGCTAACATCAACGCCTGAGAATCCATAAGACAGGAATACAGTGGAACCTTGCATTGCAAGCATAATTCGTTCTGGAAACGTGCTTATAAACCAAAGAGCTCGTATATCAAAGCGGATTTAGAAATAATGGAATCTCAGATAATTCATTTCACAACCCACAAATATTAATATTTTTATTCGTCTTCTTCCGCTTAATCCTGGTCAGGGTCGCGGGGGGAAGCTGGCGCCAATCCCAGCTGACATCGGGT
>JAQLOM010000011.1:3114388-3128820 GCA_030068315.1 Chrysichthys thysi | reverse complement strand
CAGGTTGAAATTATATGTTTATAATTTATTGTTTTTCCTGTTTGTTTGAAACTTCAACATCTCAAAAGTTCTTTTATATGATTAGTTAAAATATTTGTGTTCGGGCCACAGTCCCATTTAATAAAAAAAGTGCAATTTGGAAGTGTGTGTATTCTGGGTACTGTCGCTTTAAGACTGCTGTCTTTATCCTGTTGTTTACTTCCTGATTGAGGAAGAGGGGAGTGTTTAATGCTGCTCATGCTGAAAATGAACTGCAAAGTTTTAATATGGTGAAATGAGTGATTGTGTAGTCCTTTTGTGTTGTTTTAACTTTAAAGAATATGTAGTTATGTTATGAGCTGAAGTTCAGTTGTTTAAATATTTATTTTGTAGAGTTTTGTATCATGCTCCACGGTGCCACAAGCTCTTTATGTGTTTTGTTTTTGCTAACAGACCGATATTTAAAGATGTGGAGCGAGTTAACATTTAAGCGAGATTTCATTTAAATCACATGTCTGTCAAAAGAGACAGTTTGCCACATAGATCCACACACCTGTGTGATGTATGCAGCAGCACTGTCTCTGAGCCCCATCCAGCTGTGACATCCCACTACACAAATACTGAGCTCCGTCTATAGACAGCAGTCACTGAAACTGTTCCGTTAATAATCACAAAAAACCCGAGGTAACGCACTGTACAGTACACTGATACACAAGGTAACTGAGTTATGGGAGAGAGTGTGGCATTTCCAGGCATCATCTGAACGTCTGTGTATGTCATACACTGTTATGCTGGCCTGCCAGCGATGCCTGCCTGCAAATTTGAAATACATTTTCTAAATATTTTCCAATTTTGAGCAGATCACAATAGTCATCGTAACTTCGAAAAATCGTAAATCGGGGAGCACCTGTATGTATGTATGTGTATATATACACACATACATACATACATACATACATACATATATACATATGTATATATGTGTGTGTGTGCGCATTATATATATATATATATATATATAAATAAATATATAAATAAAAAGATCCCGACTTGGCATCCTTCAGGAAAGCGCACATCAGGAATAAAACCAAGCTAAAATCCTGCAGTGCATGCCTGTGATAAGTGACAAAAATAAACCATTTCTGCTACAGTTTGTACTCTGAGAACTGTTTTAACACCCAGCATGATACCTCAAAGCTTAGGTCTAAAATATTCCAGTTAACCCTGCCCATCTCCCAAACACTAGACACAGAACAGACAGAGAAAGATACGTGTTCTGTACATCTTGCTCTTAGCACTTGTCCATTGTGATAGATCAGGTGACCCTCCTCATCCTCCTCAAAACTCCTGCTTCTTTTCCTGCGATGACTTTTCTGGAACAGGGAGGGATTTGGACGTTCATGGACACCAGCATCATCATCACCACCACCACCATCACCACCATCAAGCACCAGTCAGAACCAGTTGTGTCATTCATTCATTCAGTAAGGAGGGTTGTGAAGGTGAGGGAAGGGAACGAGATGCGTTCGGACGCCCGCAGCAGGCCACAGCGGCAGCAGCAATTTCAAATTCAGTCCCGAGAAAACGGCACAGGGCCAACATAGTGCGTGTTACAGGAGAAAGACATGGCAACAACATTTTCAGACATGAGACTTGGAGGAATAACAGCAATACACATTGGTCCATTTCACACTATACCACTCTAAATTTATCCTGAGGTCCCCAAAAGCAACACATTTTGGACTTTTTGGGAACCTGCAGCCTGACTCACATAAGTAGCATACTTCAGCCTAGGATTTTCCCAATGTAAAAACAAACCTATGCCAGAAATTGCATTTTGATTTTAAACGCTAATTCTGCATTCCCAATAAATCAAGGTGTCCTTACTTATATACAAAGTATATAACAAAAAGTACTCACTGCATCAAAACCCTGCTAAAGCTAAGAGCGTGACGATGAGTGTTTACCGAGTGTGAATGGCTGCTGTGGTGCTTAGAGCGCTGCTCGTCCTTGATACCGCATTGAGCCAAGGATTTGCTGTAGTGGTGCCAATGCTTGTCCGTGTCCCTGGCCCGCTCCATCTCGAGAACCGCTCGGTCAGTCGCCCTCTTCCCGTGGCTCCACGGCTTCGGACCGGGCTCGGGCATCCTGCGCTCTGCGTTCTCCAGCCCCCTAGCACTCTTGTTGCACCTGTAGAAACAATACAATCCACAATCATGCGAAAAATACAAAAAACACGCACTACCTTCTTGTCCTGGACGATCTGCAAAGCGGACATCTGCGGACAGAGCGCCTATGTCTCCTATGTTGTCGCTGCCTCGGGACTCAAGTGCGCGCGTCTCTGGTCCGTACAATTAATTACTTCTTTCAGCAAGCGTGTGAGGAATGAGCCGTCTTGCCCTGCTCGACGTCAAAAAGCATCGAGTGTCTTTCCAGGAGGGAGGGGTCTGCGACCGAGGCTAAACTTAGAGCTAGCCCTAGAGACACCTCCTGTGGGAATGCGCACTCCTCCCCTTTTACGCGCAGCTTGAGGAAAGCCATGTTTTAACCTGTCAACGTTGTAACAGTACAGCTTTAACCAGGATGCCTCAGCTCCTGTTACGGCATCGCGCGAACATCTTATCTGGGTGCACGCCGCACTAAGCACTGAATTCATCTGGGAAACCTGCAGGAGTGGGACGAGGCTCGTGGACTCTTGGAGTAAAAGGATTTGACTCGCCTTTCCAAAATCCGTGCTCATACGCACATTAAAAGCATGTCTTAACTATTTTCTGAAATTCTAGCACACGTCAGGTCTAGGACGAACACATTCCAAGAAATCCCAGGAAAACTCAAGAGTTTAACCAATAATTTGGTTCTTCAGCGAATGTTAAACGTTACTCTAATGCTCCAGTTAAATGAACTCAGACTTGGGAAAGCGCAACTTGAAATTCAGGAATCCAGGAAGTTCAAGCTACAAAGTTGGAGGAAAAAGGATGCGTCCAAAGTAGACACGCCTAATGTGTGCTTTGTTAGCAACAAACTACTTACGTTTTCGAACCAGTGAAATGTATAGACACAGACCACCCAATACGATATCATCATGATACACGATCTTGTTACCGATTAGATTTCTATCATGACTTTATAAAATATCTTGCTTCGATAATACAGTTCTGTCCGATTTTGTTACAATTTAAAAACTTGAATGGTCTGTATTTATTAACAAAGCAGTAAATTGCAAATAATTTGCACCTACCACACAGGATGCTGTGCTACCTGCCAACATGTGAACAGTTTATTCCAGCCACCTGGACACTTACAGAGGAACAGCAATGTTTCACCACTTTAAATTCAAACATGTATAAATTAAAACCTAATCTTAAAAAAATCATTGCTATTTTTTTTGGGGCCAGTGTGGCAATAAATGAATTGTCACACAAAAGAATTGTGATACGGGTGGCACGGTGGTTAGTGCTGTCGCCTCACGGCAAGAAGGTCCTGGGTTCGATCCCCGGGGTCAACCTGGGCACCTTTCTGTGTGGAGTTTGCACGTTCTCCCCGTGTCCATGCGGGTTTCCTCTGGGTACTGTGGTTTCCTCCCACAGTCCAAAGACATGCACAGAGGGGATTAGGCTAATTGGCTACTCTAAATCATCCGTAGGTGTGAATGTGAGTGTGAATGGTTGTCCGTCTCTGTGCGTCGCCCCGTGGTGGGGCGGATCGGATCGGATGAAAAATGTCTGTTTAAAGTGTTTGATGACCAGTTACAATTTGCCTAAAGTATTTCACGTCACACCTCTGCTTAATCGAAATTCGAAATAAATCCCATGCGTCAAATATAAATCCGAGTTGAAGATAACATTTCACTCTTGGGAAATAATTAGCAGCATATAAATGATTGCTCGTTCACATGATTCTCTGAACTGTCAACGCCAGCTAATTTTGGCAAAAGCCTAATTACGTACCATACATCATAAGGACAGAACTTTATTTAAGTACCAGAGTAGACGCTGAATTATTTCAGCATGTCTTTCATGACTTTTCTCCCTGTCAACAGGCTACAAAAGAAAAAGTAAGGAATAAAACACAACAGAAAAAATAAATCAACGACGAGGTGGTGATGTGCAGACTGACGCAAAGTTTTAGGTGATTAGTTTACCATGTCCAGGAGTGTTTTATTCCGCTCATAACACATCAATTTGCAAATATTCAATTATGTAATAAATACAGACTGACAAATTGTGCTACTTATCCATATATAGTTGCGTTTAATGTTGTGGATTTTCCAAAAAATAAGTTAGCTCCTGTTATCACTTGAGCTACAGCTATATCTCCAGTCATACCTCCACTAGCCACTTTTTTTTTTTACTCTGTTGATGTTAAAAATACAAAAAAACAAAATGCAGCATTTAAGGCTACTGCAAAATTTCATGCGTCCAAAACACTTTCCTGTCGGAGAAAACTTGAAAGAACAGTTCGTTCAAAGCCCTGACATAGACTGCACTCTTCATAAGATTTTATAAACATTTCTAAAATCAGCTCCTAAGAGGTTCACTACAGCTAGAAGAACACTTGGAGGTTTCATGTTTGTTAGATAACTATTAAAATAAAATCAATAAATATATTTTTCCCACAAAGGTGCCAGTAGGTTCAGGTGAGGCTCCTGCTTGGTTGGAACGAAAACCTGCACCCACACCGGCCCTTTGTGGATAAGATTGGACACGCCTGGCGTAATCCGTCCCAGTGACCATCATGAAAAACAAAAAATATTGTGCAGGTATTATCGGGGGAGGAAAAAAAGTAACTACCTAACCTCATCGAGAAGCAGGTTATGTAAGCCGTGTATATCCATATTCCATGGTTGAAGTACCTTTCGTACGTTCTGTAGTGGTGGTGGAACCCTCTTGGTCTTCGGTCTCTCTCACAGCTGCGCGAGTCCCTCTTTGGGCGCTTGTGAACCTGCACACTTCTCTCTTCTTCCTCCTCCCAGCCCCAATCCTCCGTCCTTCGTCCATCAGGACGCCGCATCCGCTTCGAGCGCCGCATGTGTCCTGCCAAAACAGGCAAAGAAACATAGGAGTAATAAAAATTTTTATTTATTTTTTTTTTTTTTACAACAAGGAACTCGACACCAAAGCCACACCTTGTCCTTAACAACCAAGTAAGATTCAGTTTCAAGAGCTCACAGATGATTTGAAGGCTACAGGTTACAACTCTGACTGACCTGCTCTTACAAGCCTGCTTATATCACTGAGCAGTACTTACCCCAGTAAGCTGATGGACATTTAGTTAGATAGAATCAGCAGACAGTTCAGACTTCTTATACAAATGATTAAATAAAATAAAATACTAAAAAAATATTATGTAATTTCTTCTTCACCTGGATGAATAAGTTGTTCTTAAACACTCCTGAGAACGAGTTAAAAAAAACAAACAAACAAACAACACATTAATAGCTTAGTCATATTTACAACACACCTAGGTGACACAGACACGTCCCTTCCGGTGTGTCTAATTATTTATTTATTCCACATACTCCTGTATCACAAACACTTTTTTAACACGTCACGCATGCTAACTACCTATTAATACAAAAAAACCCTCACATTACACAAGTGTCCACGCATTTTAACCAATTACACACAAAAACGCCACTCGTTTTAGCTCTTACACAGATTATTTTTAGCTAGTTTTAGCTAGCTTAGCTTGTATGAAGCTGGACTGGAGCTTGTTAGCCGGTTAGCTTTAGGAACCCTTGGATTTAGCTCCCAGACCTAATGCGTAAATAAATAAACATACAAAATAAAGTATAACATTACCTGAACTTAAAATATCCCCAGCTCGAACTGAACTTTATGACAAGTCGTGAAAGGAAACACGGCACTCTCAAACGCCCCACAAAACGCTTCACGGCTAGTAAACGACGTTGGGTGAAATCCAAACGGCGCCTGACGATAGCCTTAAGTGCCCTAGGTAGGGTGCACAAACCTTTATTTCTAAGTACACGTAGTGCACGAATATAGGGCGCGCGAGGTCATTCTGTACTCAGCCTTGGTTTGACTTCCGTTAGTGCTCATGGGATGAAAGGGTTAAATAAACGTCTTGGACGTTTCGTTTTCGAGTTATATTTACTGTGATATTCTTTGCAGCATGTTTAGAAACGTGTATTAATGGGCTCCTCACATGGTTCCTCACTTTGGTGGTGGCAACACATAAATAAATCTCGGTGTTGGAGAAGCTGACATATTAAATCACCACCTGTTGTGTAACACTGTAGTCCCCTGGGACTAGCACACCCAGCTGGCCAAGTTCACTTGTAGGCCATGTGTGTAATTTATGTCATAATTTACTGTTTTATTACACGGATAAGATGAAGCTATGTGTCTTACATGACAAGCTAAACATGTTTGTTAAAAATTATATCTTGAGTTATTTATTTTCTTCGAGTATGTAGGGGAGATTGAGCCAATTAACAACAAAACCCCATTGATAACCCTCCTCACCCATCTTCAGTTCAATTCAGTTTTATATAAAACTTTAACAAAAAGTTTACACTTGGTTTTATAATGCATCTTGCACGTGTGAACCAGGTCACAAGTGGACAACCAAGACGTCACCGTTCACACCTGTGTCTATCTTGTGTCTCTGAAGTATCCAGATAACCACTTGTTTTCTGATTTTCTTACTGCCTACTTGAACTAAACTAAACTGTTCCAGATGTTGAGATTGCTTCTCTCCATTTTATTTCCCAAGTGAGGACACGTTGTCACCAAAACAGCCACCACGTCCTGCCTTGATGACCTGTTGGGGAAGGGCGTAGCTCAGGGAGTTAAGGTGTTGGCTTACTGCTCAGAAGGTCAGGAGTTCAAATCCAAGCACCACCAAGATACCACTGTTGGGCCCTTGAGCAAGGCCCTTAACCTCAAAATGCTCAGTTGTATAAATGAAATAACAACGTAAGTCACTCTGGATAAGGGAGTCTGCTAAATGACTGTAATGTAATGTATTTTGCTGTTACGTGCTTGTCTGGAATGCATCAGGATGTGTTCGCCTTTACACTACAAAAGATATGAGGTCAAAAGCGTCCCACACAGCTTTGGGAAGTGGTTTGATGCTCATTTACACTAGCTCATTGTTGATCTGATCACTAAGGACACGTTTTAAAACCAAGTGTAAACAGGGGCTCGGACAATACCCGCCACTCTAATTGACTTTTTTTTTTTTTTTTATGATATTTACTCGTACCTTCTGACAAACGGTACAAATCTGACAAAACAGTGGATAGGGAAGAGTTCAAAAGAGCTAGAAACAAGAAATCCTACAGCCACTGTGAACACTCACACAGGAAATGTAATTACAAACACACAGTTGATCTCATTTTGCTAGATTTAATCTAACAAAAAAAGGTCATTTATGTGACCAGGGGTAAACAACCTAAGCAGTTAGAAAGATATGACATTTTTTACCTGTCACTTAAAACAGCTGCGGGATTAAGGCATGCATTATCTGTGTTAAACAAACAAAAATAAATAGCTGAGAATTTTTGATTATTGAAATATTTAGTTATTAGTATATATGCTGAAAATTCTCCTCTCATCTCCAGGGTCCGTCGGGATTGGCCCTGGATTCCTTGTGAGCCTGGCCAGGATGAAGTGATTACTGAACACGAATGAATGAATGTTTAGTTATTATGTAAGGCATCTACAGTACAGTGAACAATAGATTCAAGTACAGGTAGTCCTCAAGTTATGATGGGGATGTGTTCCGCCACACCAATCTTAAGTTGAAAATATTGTATGTCGAACCACTGTGTTGAACCACTTAGCCTAGCTTAGGTATCTCTCTCTAGCTTAGCCTAGATTAGCCTAGCCTACCCAGGAGTCTTTTCCTGTAGAAGACATGCTTTTGAATTAAAATTAGGTCTTGAACACACAAACAACCCACGGTAATGCACTGTACAGTACACCGATACACAGGGTAACTCCGTGAGTTGCAGGAGAGAGTGAGGCATCCCGCGAGGCGAGTGTTCCAGGCACTGTCTGTGTACTTCCGGGCATTGCCTCGTACATTGTCTGAATGTCTGCATATGTGTTACGCTGACCAGCCAGCGATGCTTGCCGACGAGTGCATTGCAATCGTCGAAAAAATCGTAAGTCGGGCCACTGAAACTCAGGGAGCACCTGTATATCTGCATGCTAAATCTGTTTTGTTTTTTTCCCATTGTACTTTGTTTACTGGAGAACACCTGCCTCTGAGGAGCCCAAACTCTCCATATCATGATGCATTGTCTCCTAAAAGTGTCAGTGAGTAAGGGCAGGTAGGACGTCGCTTACTTGCTTGTCTGAAATACAATTTCTTCTGTTACACGTGATGAGATCATCATGAAGTGTGCCTCAGGGTCAGTAATACATGGGATCAGTCATTTAAGTCTGATCACAGTCCAACACTGAGCAAGTCAAATATGTGTATGTGTCTGTGTTTGGCTAGGGTGACTCACTGTGTTTAATTCAGCACTCGGATGAACTCAGATGCAGTTTTGGCTAGGGGTGTGTCATATGGAAACAGTATAACGTCAATGCTTCAAGATATTTTTACGACACACATTACATACACCATGATGTTTAGGATGGCTAAGGGCCAGGAGCGTTCACAGTAATGCCACATTTGGACTCACTGGGTGCCATGACACAGAAGAGGATTGTTAGAGGAAAAAAAAAACCCAGACAATATCTTAAACATAATATACAGTTTACAGAGATTTAGCTAAGCTTGAGGAACTATCTAAACCTGATAGTTCTCCTTCCGCTGTGCTGCCTGTGGGCATAGGAGTAGGGTTATACACATACACTATGTGGTCAAAAGTTTGCGAACACCTGCCATCACACCCATATATTTAGGACTTTGCTATACTGTTTCGAAGAACCTGAGTTGGGAACAAACACTTGAACAGGATGTCTTTATATTCTTTAGCATTGGAATTTCCCTTCACTGGAACTAACAGGGCCAAACCTCATGTGATGCTCCTGTGAGCTCCATCTTCTGTATGGATCCGAGACGTGGACCTTACTCAAGCCTGAGGTGGACAAACTGTAGGCCTTCCAAAGACGTTGCCTCAGGCAAATTCTTGGAGTGCCCCTCGAGACAGTTTCCACAACATCACGATGCGACAACCAGCCAGCAGTCGAAGACCAAATCCAATGATGATAACTTCGATGGTTCGGCCACATATGCCGAATGAACGAAAGCCAGATACTGTTTCAGCTCCTACGGCATGAAAGACCAGGCCAATGGAAAGTGCAATGTTCTGCACCAAAGAAAACATGGCTAAATCACATCGAAGAAGATATCAAAAATGGAAGCTTGACCATCGAGGACGCCAGTGCCACAGCAAACAATGACCGGCGCTGGAAGCAAATCAGAAACGAGGCCCCGAATCTAGCGGCCACCCACAGCAGCGTAATGGCCTTCCTCATCCAACCGCCAGCTAAAGGATGAAAGAAGAAAGAAGAAGAATGCTCTTGTAGGTCAATGAGCAAAAATCCCTACAGACATGCTTCAAAATCTAGTGGAAAGCCTTCCCAGAAGATTGAAGCTTGTTATAACAGTAAAGAGGGGACTAGATCGAGAATGGGATGTTCAACAAGTACATGAGGGTTAGGGTACGGTGTCCATGAACCTTTGGCCATATGGTGTATTTAAAAAAAAAACAAACAAAAAAAAACCATACATAGAGATAATTGGAGCACTGAAGAGATACGTGTAGTGTCATTGTGTTACACGTGTACAGAGCAAATATAGTATGCAGTGTGACCAACCATCCATCCATGCATCTGTTGTGAAAATCGTGTTGTGCAAGCAAAGTGTTCGAGACTGTAGGAAGTGAAACCAGTTCTGAAAGTGAAGATGAACTATTCTCATCAATAGGGTAAATACACTACTTTTATTACAATTATAATTTGCAATTATTCTCTCTCTCTCTCTCTTCTTCGTTCACACTCACATTCACACCTAGGCGCAATTTAAAGTAGCCAATTAGCCTAATCCCCTCTGTGCATGTCTTTGGACAGTTGGAGGAAACCGGAGTACCTGGAGGAAACCCACACGGACACGGGGAGAACATGCAAACTCCACACAGAAAGGCGCCCAGGTCGACCCCCGGGATCGAACCCAGAACCTTCTTGCTGTGAGGAGTGCTAACCACCACACCACTGTGCCCCCTCCCCTCTTTTTTTTCTCCGATTATGCTTTAATTTATCAACACAAAAACATAATTAAACAAATAAAAAAGGAAGGCAATTATAGGCAAATATACATTTAAAGGTATAAAAAACATCCAATCGGCCACGTTACATGAAAAGGCTTTCCAGCTCTTACTTTCTAGCTAAATGTATTAAACCTACGCAGTTCAAGCTATAAGTTGCAATCATATGTCATCGGTTCAGAGGATAATGACAAACCCGTTGCAATGAGTTGGAAACAACAGATTATTCTGACCTGGTCTGATTCAGCGACATGATTTTAAAGGAGGTCCCTGACTTGAAACTTGCATTTCTCAATGCAATCGTAGTTTTTCTTGCACAGTGATTACCAGGAACGTAAAAACAAACCAAAAACCAAACGGAATTATTGTGATAAACCTCTGTGGGCGGTGTCCAAATCAAACCTGTTTAAGATCTTCCCTGCCTGCTACGCTGTCTCCCAGGCTGTAGAGGGCAGAAGCAGAGTGGCTTTGGGTGAGACAGAAGACTGGTTTAGTATGGGCCATAAAAACGGTAGGATTCAGAAATTCTGGGCATGAACAAATTTTTTTTTATGTGTTTCCATAAGTCCTTTACAGGTGGCTGTTTCATTAGAGAAAAGTGAAGCAAAGCCTGTTGGAATTCACGCCACCCGTCTCCTACGGTGGCACTTTCAATTTCCGAGACTGGCGTGTCATGAAAAAGGAGGCATGATGAAGTGTGTGGGGGTGTGTTTGCGAGAAAACTAGCAGGCCAATATGTTTGTGTGTGTGCAGTTTAATTTTCTGAAGAGCCTCAGCCTGAGCACATGAATGGCATGAGTCAGGCATATTGACACAATAGAAGATGAAAGCTCTCAGTATTAATTGGACTCGCCTCCTTAGGGGCCGCCAGAGCGAATCTCACAAAAGACTACAGAACACGCGATCCTCAAGTCGCACTTTGCATTGACACTCCATCAATGCCTCGACAGGTGTTTCGACTCGACGTTTTGTCTATGTAAACAGGTGGTACGTGTTCGATTTTGAGCACGCTCTGATGGAGCGTGTCATCATCTTGCGCGGGGGGGCGTCTGGGTGAAATCGGAGCCAACTCTGATATGACGAGTTTTTGCATTAGAGAAATATAAAAATTGAGAATTTGTTTCTCAAGTACCTTGCATATATTGTTGGACATGCTGCATGGTGGTGTAGCAGGTACGACGACCAGAAGTACTCTTTTTCCAAGACAAGTCCTCTTTTTGAAACCTAAAAATTGTGTTCAGGGTGGGATTTTTAAAAAACTTTCATTTCCCAGGTGTCCGTCTGTCCCGTACGGCCATCGCACCCCCAGTGTCCTCTTTTTCCTGGCTCAAAAAAATATGGTCACCCTACTAGCAGGTGGCATTCCTGAAAATTCCTGTTTCTTTGATTTGATCCTGAGCTTGAGTTACTGTCCTTTGTTGGCGTAGGCTTCCCTAAAGATCCTCAGGTTTCCTTCCATTGTCCAAAAACATGCAGGTAGGCGGCCTGGCTTTTTGCGAAAATGCCCCAAGGTGTGAATGAATGTACGAATGGTGCCCTGCAAAAGACTGGCCTCCCATCCAGGGTGAATTCTCCCACCCCCTATTTACAGGATTGGCCCCAGATCCATCGCTACCCTGCCCAGGATAAAGCAGGAATGGATGAATGGATATTAATGGGTATTATCAACAAGTGTTTTATTTAGTAACGTCAGCTTGAAGAGAAAAATGCCAGATATGTCTATTCGCAAAGGTGTCCATTTCCCTTCCTTGACTTCTTTAGAAAAGTCACATCAGGGAGACTGTGGATACCAAGCGGGAAATGCTCCGGGGGTTATTCACAACAAATCATTCTTACTAAAGCTCCCAGATTTGATGGCATGTGTAAAGTCTAGTCAGTCAGACCATTCCTTCTTCCAAATGAAGTGAGCCTCTTTCATCAGGATCAATACATCCACAACATCGCTGCCAGGCCAGGGAGCATAAATCTCATCTATGAACAGAGAGGGACAGAGAAGGAGGGAGTGAGAGAGATAGGCAGGATGGAAAAGAGTTAGGAGAAAGAGAGCGAGAGGAGAGAGAGAGAGAGAGAGAGAGAGAGAGAGAGAGAGAGAGAGAGAGAAAGAGAGAGAGAGAGCGTCTCCTCTTAGCGTAATGGAGAACGGTTCAAAAGTTTAACGCGCCGGCCACCCGCTCCTGTCTTTATAACCTCTTTGAGTCATTGCGTGCGGGTGAGGGCCGATCATGTCGATGGCCATTAAACCAAATGCTGGGTGGCGGCTCGGGGAGGGGGAGCATGTTGGGAGGTGGATGCATTAGGGAAATTGGTCCTGCTTGCCTGAAATGCCGTACTGTACCAAAGTAATTATAGCCGCTGAAGGGATGCTGAGGCCAGACTTTGGCTTAGGGAGTGTGTGTGCGTGTACGTATGCCGCAGAGACAGAGCCCGCCCCACCCTCATATCTCCCCCGGCACGGACTGCAAAAGGGGTAGAGCTGGATCTTTATTGATGGGATGGATGGGGAGGGAGACGTGGGGAATTAGACGGATGGAGCGGCACTTGAGCCGAACCATGGCAATGCTGGGGAGTCCGCGCTCACGAACGCCACTGGCGTGGCCAGCCTCAGCTCAGCAACAGCTCCATCGCTGACATGTAGAGAATGATAAATGCCAAGAGAGGACTAGAGATCTGGCAAAGCTAGGGCGCTGCATGAGAGACACCTGCAGCATGGGACTCACCTGTTTCAAGTCTTGGAAGTTTGACAGCGTCACACAGAAAGGTGAGTGCGCTCAATTCATGCATCTTTTGCGATATCCATCATGGAACAGCAGGACGGACTCCAACGGATGGCGTCCTTGAGTGCAGAAGTGCACTACGCGTTGTCTTTGGGAGGTCACAGGGGCTGAAACAGGCCTTACTGCGTTAGGGCGCAATGTCTTAGCGCACAAACGTAACTAAATAAAGAGAAAACAAATAATGATTCAGCAGATTGATATAGAAACTGTCCTTAGTACCTATGAAGCTTGGGCATAGTGTGAGCTTTAACCTGTTTATTTGGTTTGCATAACACTGCACTTCAATAGCGAAGTGGTCAGATCAACCTAAACTGATCTAGATCAGTATTGGGAGCTTCAGGGACCTCTTGTGTACAGTTCTTTGGCCGGACCTTGATTCTGATTTTGTTTGATGGGTCACAGACAGGAAAGCTCATGAAGAATAATCCAAAGTGGCGTTAACAGTTGGGTGATTTGTTGTTTCGTGGATGCCTGAGGGACAGCTGTAGTGTTGCTGAAGACACCACTTAAGATAATGAACTGGAGGACACTTGGCAAATTCATTACACTAAAGCGCTCAGTTGTAGCATGTGGAAAAGAAAGTGAGGTGTTTTATAAAAGTCTTTAAATAAAGGTCTTTCACTTTCTCTCCAAAAAAAAAAAACCCTGCAAAAAACGAAAGAGGACTGGTTCCATCCAGGATTCTGAGTAATGTTGTGATACGTTTAACAATGTTTAACAATGAAACCTGGTTAAAATGATCATCATAGCTTAAACTCACGCATTTTTTAAGAGTTGTTGTCACAGTTAAAACCTTTCCGTGAGGAGTCTGCATGTTCTCCCCGTGCCTGCGTGGGTTCCTCCCACAGCCTTCCCAAAGACATGCAGATTAGCTCAACTGGTTACTCAAACTGCCCATAGTTGTAAATGCGAGTGTGAATGGTTGTTCATCTCTATGTGAACCATGTGATAGTTTGGTGATCTGCTCAAGATTTATGCTACCTTTCACTCAAAGTCAGCTGGGGTTGCCTCCAGAGGCCCTACGACCCTTACTGGATAACCGATCTAGATAACGGATGGATGGACGGATATTCATCCTTCTAAATGGTAAAAATATAAATACATATCAATAAAAATCATTTAAAATCTTCAGAAGGTTTATTTTATAATATAATTCCGAAATCGGCACGTATGAGAATTCAGTCTCGTGTCTCAAGTTAATGCATTACATAGTGCAACTTAAAGTATTTAAAATAAACACACCTCATTTCTGTTTAAAAAAACAAACAAACAAAAAAAAAAAACCGCCTAAATATATTACACTTTCTGTTTTGGTGGTAATAAGCAAAAATGCCCGGAGACTAGGTACACTAAATTCCCTCTGGAGTGAGTGTGTGTGTGTGTGTGTGTGTGTGTGTGTGTGTGTGTGTGTGTGTGTGTGTGTGTGTGTGTGTGTG
>JAQLOM010000011.1:2970595-2984404 GCA_030068315.1 Chrysichthys thysi | reverse complement strand
TAGGCTTCTTACTCTCACTACCATTTCCACTTTCTTGGGACTCATAATGAAGCTTATAGAGCAAAAATGCAGAGAAATGCAGAAATCTTTTTTAATGAGTTTTAAGCAAAGAAAAAAAAAATCAAAGTTTGAACAATCCTTAATTCGACAAAAACTTCCTGTAAACAACCAAGAAAACGAACCCTGCATGAATCGACTACCGGCATTAAGGAAGTGAGGAGGAAGATGAGGATGAGGTTACTGTACAGCCAATGAACACACGTCTGACCGAGACCAATTAAAGGGACACGTGCGTCTTCGTTAGGTGCAAAATACGCAATTGAGCAATACACAAACAGAAAATGGGTATACTGGCACGTACGAAACAGAAGGGGAAAATGTCCGGGGCTATGTGTGCTCGCCATCCGATTATGTGGTCGTGACAAGATGCAAAATTTTTTGCCGATTTTTTTGGCTGGGAACCGACTTTTTTCGTGTTTGGAGGCATTCATGACCAGAGGTTCCACTGTAACGGTGCTAATAACTCTTACAGCCACAATTTACCAATCTTACAATGGCATAATTATGGCCTCTAATAAGACAAACTGGTCCATGAACATGACATTGAGTGTCTTTCACTGGTCTCCCCAGTCCCCAGATCTATATCCAGTAACGCTCCTTCGGGATGTGGTAGAACTGGAGGTTCTGCAGCATGAATGTGCAGCTGAAAGATGAAATCTGCATCACTCACGACATGTGAGGTAATCATGTCAACATGGGCCAGAATCTCAAAGTACTGTTATAGAACTTTCCTCCCTGTAGAACCCAAGCCATGAAGACCTGAGTCTGTTCTGAGAGTACATGTTGGTCTTACTCACTATTAGTACAGCCTTCTTGATAAAGTCAGCGGGTGAGTGGAAATGTGTATGCGAATAGCATTCAGATGAGCATTTAACGACAGTAACCATGGCAACAAGGTGATCACAAGTAGAGACAGGACGCAAGTACCAAGAGTTAATTGAGCCTCAAGGTTACTCAAGGTCACATATTGTCTTGCCATTGTCAACAGTTATCAAATCATAAACGAAATGTACTTATTGACAGAAGATGGGATTCACGTCCCGAACCATGACGAGCCCATGGAAGCCCATTTTTCCTATTCATATCATGAGAAGATTAAAATAAACATGTATCGTGATGCGGAGTTTGCATGTTCTCCCCGTGTCTGTGTGGGATTCCTCTGGGTACTCCGGTTTCCTCCCACAGTCCAAAGACACAAGTCCAACTTGGCTGTAGGTGTGAATGTGAGTGGTTGTCTTTCTCTGTGTGTCGCCCTGCGGTGGATTGGGGTCCTGGCCAGGATGTACCCCGCCTCTCGCCCGAAGTCAGGTGGGATTGGCTCCAGGTTCCCCCCGCAACCCTGAACAGGACTAAGCGGTAGAAGATGAGATTAGTGCACCGTGATGCAAATGCAGACGGTCTGCAAAGCTTCTGATCCTGTTTAAGTCTTTACAGTTCACAATTCTTCCAATTAACAGAGCATTAACCCTTTCATGCTCAGTATCCACACTTATGGACAGTAAATTTAAGGCTTTTTTGCGCGGGGGAAAGTACTATTATTTCTTTTGCGTACTTGATCTGCTTTATCCAATGCAGGACGTATTGAGTATTTCTCAAATCACACACTCATCTTCCAGAGAGAAAGGCGCCCAGGTCGACACCAGGGTTCGAACCCAAGACCCGCTTGCTGTGAGGTGACAATGCTAACCACCGCACCACCATGCCAACCCCGTGTTGCTCACATCTCCAATAAAACTAAAAGAAGTGCCTGATTTAAAAAAAATATATATATATTTTTTCTTCCACAGAAATCAACAGGATCATTCATAATGTTTGACCATGTGAAAATTATTGCTCAATCCTTGCACTCTGTTAGGCCCCGGAGCCTTTTTGAAACTAGTTCTGAGAGTCTCTATTGAGATTTGCAGCCCAAAAACTGGACTTTCCCTTCAAATCCAAGAGCATGCCAACAGAGTGTACGGGTTAAATTATTTTGATCAAAAGCAATCGTTAATGTTGATGATGAAGAGGTTTAACAATTCACGCTCATAGACATATTGGATTTTTTTCCCCGTCTTTGTTTTCTTTGGGTATAATATTTTATTCGTCTTTATTCGTCTTCTGCCGCTTAATCCTGTACAGAGTCGCGGGGGGAAGCTGGCGCCAATCCCAGCTGACATCGGGCGAGAGGCGGGACGCACCCGGGGCGGGTCGCCAATCCACTGCAGGGCGACACACAGAGACTAACAACCATTCACACCTACAGGCAATTTAGAGTAGCCAATTAGCCTAATCCCCACTATGCATGTCTTTGGACTGTGGGAGGAAACCGGAGTACCTGGAGGAAACCCACACGAACACGGGGAGAACATGCAAACTCCGCACAGAAAGGCGCCCGTGCCGAACCCGGGGCTCGAACCCAGGACCTTCTCACCATGAGGCAACAGTGCTAACCACCCAGCCACCGTGCCGCCCCTTATAATATTTTATGCTTTTTTTAAAAACATTTTTATTTAATCTCCTCCACATGGCCAGTCCATCCCCCTTTTAATACGTAAACAAGTTTAAAATGCACATGACATGCAATTTGAAGTATTATAAAAATCGAAAAAGTTGCATACGTTTCTGGATGATTTCCGTATCAAAGGGCGAGCTCAGTGCGGCACGGTGATATCTTCACGATGATACATTGTTAGAGTTCTCTTCCAGGTTTTTATCCTGATTTATATTGAGTGTTAAAAATACACCAGCTGACCAGTATCACAAACATGCAGACATGCCATATTCCATCTGTCACATTGGTGCACATGTGAATGAACCCATTGGGTGACTCGTCCCTCAGATACCTATTTTTCCCTTCTTGCCTCCAGACAAATGACCCAGAAGCAGTCAGAGTAGAACCGAAGTGAGTTTAAGACAAACCGAGCTTCGACATCTCCCCAGCTAAAGCCTTCCGGCGAGACTCTGAGTGACATGTGAATCTCTCCGAGAGAACTTGATGACTCTGGTCTCCTCCTCCTCCTCCTCCTCCTCCTCCTGGCCTCACACCTCTCCCACACAGTGCACTAAAGGAAGTGCACTCAAGGCAAGAAAGAGAGAGAGCGCAGCGGAAATGGGGAATGCATGTAGAGAAGTGAATCAGCCCTAGAGACCTGAGCTAAGCTGAATGATGTTTCTTAGAAAAAGGAAATCATAAAGGTCAAGATTAGTCACCGTTTTTTTTTTTTAATCAAAGAACTCACGCTCTTTTCCGATGGATTCGCAGCATTAGGAATTTCCTTAGTATGAGGAATTTCACTTCTTTAATATGGAAGTCTTCATATTCTTTGTAGCAAGTTATATGTGACCTTTTTTTGTTCTTCTAAGACTACTAAAATCAGAGGAATAAGCACAATCATGACAGGAACGCGCATTCAACTCAGAATGCTGTAGCTTTACTCTGTTGGTTACTCACTCGCTCGTCTTCTGACGCTTAATCATGTTCAGGGTCGTGAGGGGAAGCTGGAGCCAATCCCAGCTGACTTCGGGCGAGAGGCGGAGTACACCCTGGAGAGGTCGCCGAGCCACTAAGAGACAGGGCCAATACACAGAGACAGACATCTATTCACACCTACGGGACTGTGGGAGGAAACCGGAGGAAACCCACGCGGACACGGGGAGAACATGCAAACTCCACACAGAAAGGCGCCCAGGTCGACCTCGGGATCGAACCCTGGACCTTCTGGCTGTGAGGCGTCCATGCTAACCACCGCACCATCGTGCCGCCTCAGTTGGTTCCTGAACCCTGTAATAATCAACGTACCTTCCAGATTACGTCAGAACTGTGATGTGAAAATTGATTCACATTATATCACTCGGTGCTGAATTTTGGTCCCCAAGAGCACATCTGGATGAGAGAGTAAAGTGTACATTAGAGAAAGAGAGAAACAGGTGACATCAACCTTGCAACGTGTTGAAGCCCAACACACAGGCGTGTGTATGATATGTCATGGGGACAGACTGTTGTTGTTGTGCTGGAGGTTGTAGGGATGGTTGAGGATGGGAGAGGGAGGTAGCGAGGGGTTTTCTTTAGTGTGGTGTGTATAAGAAAGAAACAAATGCTCAAATTAAGATGTTTGGACGTATGTTTTACAACCGAAATGGAATTTTTTCAGTATTACCGAAAGAATAAAGTGCCGAGGGAAAAACATTCCAGGTTACAGTTCAAATGCGAGCTTCTAGATCAGTGCCTGGGTCAATGAGGCTCAACGTGATGGGGCAAGTCACGCATCATGATCCTGATTCAACAAAACAAACAGGGTTTTTGGTCCAAAATAGATTGTGGAAATCATTTTGCTTACGTCCCAGACTACCTATATCGGGACGTCTGCTTCCCACCACCTTCTACTGAGAGTTTATTTGTATTTCTGAACATTTCTGAGAATACTGTATAGTCGTTGCAACACTGGGATCAAACACGACACCCTGGCAGAGTTTTCTTTGAGTGCACATTAGTCACATAGAAAATTCATGGATATACCCAAGCGTTATGGAATTCTCGACTTCCTGGTTTTGGTGGTTTTCAGACGTACCAACACTACACCTTAACAATTGATTTGTTGTTGTTGTTGTTGTTTCTGGCTTATAAAAAGTGTGCTTAATTCAACTCCGAGGTGACAAAAGACAAGTCGTGTTTTTACAAGCCGTTAAAAGTGACAGACTTTTCTTACATCACACAAAAGGTTCATTTGCATCCTATTTGCATACAGGCCCGTGCCGTGATTGGCCCGTGTTTACAATCCTCCAGTGCGACTCGCATGAAGTCGGACACGGCTCGATCTGTGGTCACCTGAAACTTGACATCAAACTCAAAACTCCGTAAAATGACAACTCAAAAGAGCCTAACCAAAAGATATTCACCTAATGCTAACATGCACCATACTTCTCTCGCCATCCAGCGTGGTATTAGCTAGCTAATTTACCAAAGTAAGCTAACATTATAACTTTACAATCCAACAATCTGAGTCGGTTAGAAACTGCTTAATATAGAATAAACCACTTGAATGAGTCCAAAACGTATTGTTAGCTCTGGCAGGTAAATATTTTTCCAGGATATACATTTGAGGAGCAGCAGCCATATATCAGAAGTTTTGCACGTCAGCTAATGAATATTAATGAGCACCAAGAGTCTACTACTTAATATTAATGACGAGTGGGTGGCATCAGCAAAACTGCTTGGAGATGCTGAGGGAGTCGTTCTACTACAATTTATTCAAATACCTAAAGTAGATCTGCTTTTCAGAAGAAAGCCACGCAGGAATAACGGGACTAAATGCGTGCCTGATTATGCAACCGCCTAAGACACGTCTGGCTTGGATTCTCGATTTGGCTTCAAGAACAGATGTCCAACATCGCATATTCAACCTATAAAGCTAAAAATATATCATGTGACATGCCATAAATGCTTCGGGTCACCAGTATTTCATTCCGAAAATTAGACCCAGGTGTTGCGGCTACATATATCAGGCATGATCGTGGAATTTAGTACAACGACTCTGATCGAGAGCGAACATTTGTAAATTCCTTGCATATATTCTTGAATATTCACACCCGCACAAATCCAAACCTTTTCCCGAAGACTTGATCGTCTTTCTTTTAAACCTGACGTGTACTTAGGCTAAGGAAAACCAAGCACCGAGAGCTGAACCTTTTGGCACAAAGCAACAGCGTGAGCTCTGAGAACTGAATCCTAACCTCTGGGGTGAAAGTAGTCGGCGTGACTGATGGCTGGTTTCTTGATGTCAGACGACCGGTAGAGGATGTGATGACGCCCGGATCCACCCTCCTCCTCTCCTGTCACGTCGCCTCCCCTCTCCAGTGGCTCGATGAAGAACTCCTCCTGACCTGCGCGGATCATGCCGGCCTGACAGGAAGACACAGACAGAGAAGGAGCCAGTGAGAAAAAGCAGACAGGGATAAAAAAAAAAAAGGCATAGCAAGATAAGGCTAAAAAACACCGAAAGAAAGAAACATTTCATTCAGACACAGGTACAAAGCTTGCATGTAAAGTCCATTAAGTGAAGAAGCTAGAGGGGCTATTTCCGCAGGATCACTATATCATATTTTCAGCGCGCTTTGGAAGAAACCCGAGCTTTGAATCGATCCGTTCTCTGTCTTCACCTAAATCATACGTGCAGGCAGAAGCCGTCATTAAAATCTCCAACGCTACGTGCTACGGACCAAAAAGGACCATGCTAATGGTTTCCCGAGAAGCTGTCACTGCGTTCCCCGAGTCGGATTCAACCTCCCTGTGTTTACACAATTAAAGCAGAACAGGTTGTCAAAGACAAGGAGAAAGAAATCCAAGCCAAGAAATGGGATCAATACAAATGTCTTCTACTGAAGAACTGACAAGCTGATATACCTGCCCGCTCTGCTTGTATCTAGATGATGGTGGCTATCTGAAAAACGGGCCGTACTCGGCTGCCCGAGGCGCCATCGGGAAAAAAGACGGCGAGCAAGCGAGTAAACAAGAGATGGACTACCTTGTGGGACTTATTGATTAGAGCGCAGAGACAGGACCCACTCTGTTACACACTCCGTACTGGCTTTTCTCTGCAATCAAGGTCTTTTCGTCACACCCAACAAACCTATTTTGTCAGGATCAACGTTGGAGTTTCTGCAAGCTGTTCAAACAAGCACCCTTAACGTCGCGTCAGGCGCTCCCGGCATTCCCAGGTCATCGCTAATAATGCGGAGAAAGCCTGGAGGAGGCCGCTGAGCTTGCTATTTAGCTCGGCCTCGCAGAAAATATTCCGCCGAAAGCTGTCCCTTCCTCCTCCCTCACTCTCTCCTACATCCCCTGAGGGTTCATTATGAAGGAAGTGGCCGTATGCCGCATAAACCGATACTGCCGTACTCGGGTTCAGCTGTCACGTCACACTCACCCACTGTACCGACAGGAAAAGTATCTATCCTGCGTCGGAAAAAGAAACGCGGCTGATTCACATCTGTGAGGTCTTTAAGACTGGGGAAGGTTATCGCAATGCCCCAGAGACGCAAAACAAAAAAAGACGGTTTAAAAACTCGCCGCATGGGACTTTTAGTGTCATCAGTGCTTTCAAAAGTTACGTACTAGTTGTTACACGTAGTAGAAAGGAACATGTGTCCTCATTCCAGGACTCAAGTACCTGGTCTGCTGGAATAGCGTGTTTTGGAGTAAAATTAAATCACTTTTATTTTGCGACATTAAAAAATAACAACACAAAATGACGACCCTGGAAGACAGTAAGCCAATTAAAAGACAAAAGGTGTTTAAACTGTAATTCACTTTCGAGAAAACCTACACCAAATGCTGAAACCAGGGTCTGAAACCATCCAGACAAATGATCATCCCTGGCCCAATTTATAGCTATCTTCAGTTGAAATTGCTTCAGCTTGTAAATGATTTGAAATGACGCGAGCCAGAACCTGTGGAGATATCGGCATTTCACAGCTCAACATTCAACCTGCAGGGAAGTCAGGAGCTAGCCAAATAAGCTAGATTAGCTGGCGTAAACAGCATGAAAGTTTGGAAAGGTTTAACCCGAGACGTCACAGGATGTTCGCTAGCTATCATCTCTGGTAGCTTGGTTTTTAAGACGTTGGCCTACTGATCGGCAGGTCGTGAGTTCAAATCCAAGCACCACAAAGCTACCTCTGCTGGGCCCTTGAGCAAGGCCCTTAACCCTGAACTGCTCAGTTGTTTAAATGAGATAAATGCAAGTCGCTCTGGATAAGGGCATCTGCCAAACGACAGTAACGTAATGTAATGTTTAGGTTAAATATATCTATGTGCTGCTACAGTTTAGGATAATGTGTTTGCTATATAGCTACGTACACTTCACTATAGCTCACTTAGTTAGATAATAATAATAATTGCTCAGAAAATGCATTCTCCAAATAAAGGTGCTCCCTGAGTTATGATGGCCCGACTTACGATTTTTCAAAGTTACAATGATGATTGTGATCCGCTAAAAGTTGTAAAATATTTAGGAAACATTTTAAATTCACGGGTAGGCATTGCTGGCAGGCCAGCGTAACAGTGTACGACGTACGCGGCCGTTCAGACGAAGTACGGGGACGACACCCGGAAGTACACAGCCGACACCTGGAAGTGCGGCGTACGATGCCCGGATCACTCGCTTCGCACGATGCCTCACTGTCTCCTGCAACTCACAGAGTTACCTTGTGTATCGGTGTACTGTACAGTGCATTACTGCGGGTTTTTTTGTGATTATTAATGGACCAGTTTCAGTGGCGGCTGTCTGTAGACGGAGCTCAGTATTTGTGTAGCGGGGTGTCGCGGCTAGATGGAGCTCAGAGACACAGTGTGGCTGCCTACACTAGGTGCGGACCTCTCTGACAAACTCTGTCTTTTGACAGAAATGTGATTTAAATGAAATCTCACTTAAATGTTAACTCGCTCCACAGCATAAAATATCGGTCTCCCTGTTAGCAAAACAGAGCACATAAAGACGTCGTGGCACCGTGGAGCACGATACGAAACTCTATGTTCTTTAAAGCTAAAACAACACAACAGGACTACACAATCACTCATTTTACCATATTAAAACTTTACAGTTCATTTTCAGCACGAGCAGCATTCAACACGCCCCTCTTCCCCATACAGGAAGTAAACAACGGGATAAAGCTGGCAGTCTTAAAGTGACAGTACTCAGGATACACACACTTCCAAATTGCACTTTTGTCTTAAATGGGACTGTGGTCTGAACACAAATATTTTAACTAATTAAATAAAAGAACATTTGAGATGTTGGTGAAGTTTCAAACAAACAGGAAAAACAATAAATTATAAACATATAATTTCAACCTGGTTACATAAGCTAGGCTAAGCTAGGCTGAGATACCTAAGCTAGGCTAAGTGGTTCAACACAGTTGTTCGACTTATGATATTTTCGACTTACGATGGGCGTGGCCAAACGCGTCTCCATCGTAACTTGAGGACTACCTGTATAGAGCGTTCTCGGATTCGTTGTTTCAATTGTAGATGTAAAAAAAGTCATTTGGAAAGCAGTTAGTTACTCGAGTAGCTTTTCTACCAGACAACTTATTTACTCATTTTCTTGGCCACTACTATTGGGGACTCTTACTTAAGTGAATTGGTACTAAAGTAGTATTACTTTTACTCCTCAGTGTGTTTTGTACTTTTCCCAGCACTGCTAGTTATTTAGACTGGTTACATAATAAAGAATAGACATAAAACTGACCATCCACCTTATTAATGTGGGTAGGTGAGATAAATGTGAGTCGCTCTAGATAAGGGTGTCTGCCAAACGGCAGTAATGTAATGTAATTACACGGTATAATTAATACGTGCGGACAAAATTTAGCTAAAGCTAGCCGTTTTGAAACTTGAAATTCAACTAATATAAGCTCTCCAATAAGGCCACACCCACAAAATTTCTGAGTTGACATGAAATGTACAATCAACAATAGGGGTAAAAGGCCAAATCTAACGCGTCTTTGTCCAGGTTTGTTGAATACAATTGGTCCACATTGTTCATTTTTTATCCTGTTTTCAGAGCCTGGACCAAAGGCAAGACCATAAAATCTGTTATGTAAAAAAAAAAAAACCCCACTGACATCACTTATAATTTAGTATAAATACCAAGCTAGTAGATTTGTCATTCCAAAACATCTGATTCTTCTCTGACGGCTTGTGTTCCTTGTTGGAAAGCCTATAAACTGACACGAGGAGTTTTTTACACCATGCTTATATAAGTTTAAGGGATTTAGAGGACAAATTCTTTCCATCAGGAAGGCTTGGGGATAGATCCAAATCCTGTAAACTGAAATTATAGTCTATCGTCAAAAAAAAAAACAAAAAAAAAAAACCCTAAATGAAAAACCACAGCGCAGAGTATATCTTTTGGCTTCCAGGCATGTAAAAACGATTAAACGCCGAATCATTAATAAAATGTTTCGCTTGCTGGGTTTTTACCAGGATAACAAACAACAGCGCAGGCTTTCCAACAGAACAAGCGGGGCCGGCGGCACCGTCCAACGCCAGCGCCCTGGGTCCAAGTGCTCTTTATCAGAACTTCTGCTGTTTCCACTGCGTGGAGGAGTCATTTCCTGCCAGCACCGAGGTAGGGAGAGAGAGAGAGAGAGCCTGAGAAAAGTCAGATAGATCATCTGGCTAGCATGGGAGTGGACTGAGAATGGTGATCTTTCTGGAGACAACCCATTTTGAAGGTTTCTTACAAGAAAGCCACAAGCGACACTGCTTAGGTGTGTTTGCATTCGTCAGTCTGAAGTGTTAACGGACACGTCCGCTGTCCTACAGATGTCATGACAGCACTGTCCAAGCCGCACACTGCCTCGAGGTGTCTCGCTGAAAAAGCTTTGAAACAGCTTCAGGATTTCTCCGAATTGACCCAAATAGCTCATCGGCTGCATTTCCATCCACTCTGTTTAGATAAATGTTACATCTCGTAATGCCCTAGAGGTGGTCAGGGGTAATCTGAGTCTTGGATCCAACTGCTGAGGAAGAATCCATGGTTTGGGTTAACCAAGAAAATCCATAATCATAATCCAAACCGGCAGACCGGGATCCAAACCAGAGAACTCAAAAACTCTAATTAGACCATAGGGAAGGAGTCAAAAACTGGGTTAAAATATTTTTGAGCTTGGAAATAGGTTTTGTAAAGCAATATGCAAAATATAATTATATATATATATATATATATATATATTTTTTTTTTTTAAATGCATTTTTTCATTTCAAGCTCATTATCCTGGTCACGGTGGAGCCGGAGCATTTCCTGGGAATGCTGGGTGTCAGGTGGGAATATCGCCTGGAATGGACGCCAGTTAATCACAGGGCATCACATGCACGCACGCAAACACACATGGGAGCAATTTGATGTAGGCAATAAGTTTATAGGCAGCTTTTTGGGAGATGAGAGAAAACCAGAGAAGCCAGAGGAAACCCGCATGGACACTAGGAGAACACGGGGAATTCCACACAGACAAAAACCCGAGCTCTTGTTTATTTCATTTTTATTCACTCATTATTTTGACTAAAACCTATGGTCATGCTTTGACTGATGAATAAGAGCGCCATGACCAGACTGACTGTCCAATAAGGAAACGAGTTTGCATAACCGAGGAAAAATTCCAAAAAAAAACCCCAAAACATTTACCGAGTGGATTTCCTTGTTATGGTGTTCTTATCTGTCTGTCAAAGCAACTTCATAAATCACACTGAGACATAAATCCACACAAATTCATTTCGAGACAGATGATTGAGCATGACTGAATCTTGTTTTTTTTAACTATACAAAACTTTTCCAAGTACATATACACGACACTTATAGTTACACCGTGTATAACGTTTTTCACAATATCACTTTCCAGGTTTTGTAGAAAATCGCAAAGGAAAACAACGGACACAAGAATTTTCAATTTTTGGTTTACATCTGAGATCACAAGTCTCACAATACAGCGGACCCTCGGCTCATGAACGCATTGGATGGGGAACAAATCGACATCCGAACTAAATTCCCGAACAGATTTTGTACCGACCGAGAAACAAATCCTCGACTGACGTACACATACATCCACCCCACGCTTTGCGGCACAAACGTTCAGTTCCGGTTAAGCACTCGTGGTGTGAACGTGTTCGACGCATTTTTCCATTGTGTTTTTCTGCATTTTTGCTCTATAATCTTCATTATGCGTCCGAAGAAAGTGGAAATGGTAGTGAGAGTAAGAAGCCTAAGTGTATACCAGTTGAAATAAAGAAAAAAATAATCGCAAAACATGAAAAGCGCCACCATATCCCTCCACCACCGTCCACCTACGCCAGCGACTACGTCTCCACCGCAAAAGTAACGTGCATTAAAATCACCTGTTTATTTGATTTACTTTTATTTTACTATAATTAAAGATATTTTACTTTATTCTATGTTTTATTCCCACACAGAAACCCATAATACACTCTGAGGCTGGAACGCATTCATTGTATTTACATTCATTTCAATGGGAAAAATTGATTCGGGTCGCGAACAGAGTCTCGGAACGAATCAAGTTCATAAGCCGAGGGTCCACTGTACATATATTTACTAAAATCATAAATCTACTAAATCATTACTAAAGCAGAGTGTGGCAATCCTATTTTGCCATTTTTGTCAGCGTTGGTTTTGATGAATGAATGAATGAAGAGATGCATTTCTGCAAGATATTGCGAATGTAATTGCACCACAGTGCAAAAAAAAACCAAAACAAAAGAAGGAGTCCAGGTCATGATGGATGGATGTGCGTGTTGGGGGAGTTGGGCTAGTTTATGAAATGAAGTTACTGAGCAGGAAGACTCTAACTCCAAAGCACCATGTATTCTTATGGGGCCAAAAACGCACTGCAGCCAGTGGGAGAAGAAGTGACGGACGAAAAAGCAAGAAAAAGATGAATGCAGGTCAGAGCTGTTTTCGTGTATGTGTTAGGTGAGATGTCCTGAGGTGTCCTGATATAAGGATGGTGGCTCTTTGATGAAGCGTTACTGAGCAGGAAGGCATTGATCCCGAAACTCCATGTGTTCTTATGGGGGGAAAACGAATGACAGAAAAACAAGAGAACAAGTGCATCTTTCCAAGAGCTGTATACAAGTGCACTATTTGGACGGAGGATGGACTAGAGCTAAAGCTGGTCAATTTTGAAAAATTAAAAAACAACCCCCCCCCAAAATAACCGCAAAAACGCCAGATTAGAAACTTAGCAAAGAAGTAGCCTGACACATAACAATGCTTACATAACAACATAATTATAGATACAATGGTTCATTAGATATACTGCGATAAATAGCAACAATAACTGCTATTTAGGATCAAGACTTTTATCATATTACAGTGCGGAGAGTGCACTGTGTTCTCTCAGAATGAAAAAGAAACCAGCGGTGTTAACATCTGGCTAAATTAGCCACTTGTGGGTGAAAATTGTTCTTCATAAACACATGTAATGCATCAGTGATGGGTCCAGAGTCTGCCGCCATGACTCATTCTCCCCATTCAGTCACTGGATTTGTTTTAATAATTGAGAGTTTAATATACATTACACAATATTAAACATTTGTTTAGGACAAATTTCTTGCTTCTCGCGACGAGCAGGTGTTCGGGTCGTTCACTCGCAGCCTTTCAGATATTGTTTTACTTCTTTAGGCTTGAGTTTCAGGTGTGTGCTTCAGGTCATTTATAGTTATTGGTCACTATAAGGGGACATAGTGGTGCTCTGTTTTATGCAATGGTTACCCAAGTGTCAGCATTGTTCTTCTACTTACTGTATACTTAAAATCGCGGTCAGTACGGACCCTAAGTGCTATTAGAACAGCACTAGTCACAGATGAAACTCAGCGCACACAGGTGGCACTAATCTTGCTAAGACAATGCCAAAGCAGGAGTGGGCAAAGACAGGACTGTTCTGTGCTATTTCCATATTAAAATCTGGGAATAATTAGGAATACAGTGGACCCTCGGCTCGCGAACGTGTCGGATGGCGGAAAAAAACAAACAAACGACGTACAAACTAACAGATTTTGAACCGAGCGATGAACAAGTCCTCGCCTGACGTACACATACAGCCGACCCACGCTTCACGCCACAGGCATTCAGTTCCGGTCAAGCACTCGTGGTGTGAACGTGTTCGACGCATTTTTTCATTGTGTTTCTCTGCGTTTTTGCTCTATAAGCTTCATTACGGGTCCCAAGAAAGTGGAAATGGTAGTGAGAGTAAGAA
>JAQLOM010000011.1:2914377-2933552 GCA_030068315.1 Chrysichthys thysi | reverse complement strand
TGTGGGAGGAAACCGGCGTACCCGGAGGAAACCCACACGGACACGGGGAGAACATGCAAACTCCACACAGAAAGGCATCCAGGTCGACCCCCAGGGATTGAACCCAGGACCTGCTTGCTGTGCGGCGACAGGGCTAACCCCCACACCTCCGTGGGGCCCCTGGGAATTCAACAGTCCTGTATTTTTTATTTTGATTCATGTAATATAGCACAAACACGACCGGCGTAATAACATGAATGAAAAGTAATATTTTGTGAATTTGAGGGAGGAGTAGGATTTCCTGAAACAAGATCAGTGAATTTCAGCCAACTTTGTCCAGTTTTGATGGGGAAAAGCTGACAAAGAGAAGAAAGAATCAGTGAGCCGAGTCGAATGATGCGATTCACTGAATCGGGTTCCCATCACTAATAACATATGCTGTGGTTACTGAGACAAGTATGATAATAGAATAGGCCAAGATCTACTCATTCAGAAGATGAGGATTTACTCTCTCCCCCCCACCTTTTACTAGAAAGTTATTTATATTTTGTCATGATGATTAGAAATAATCCAAGAAATCCATCACTACGGTCTAATTAGAGGCGTTCTATTTCAGAAACAACACATTCATGGTTAATTGCTGTCTCCAAAGAAGTACCAAACTCTTGAGGCATCATTTTCTGATGTTTTCCTGTAGATAGCATTCAAACTCCCATCGACCCTCATCAAGGAAAACGGACACAAGTTTGCTTTATCTGACACCAAACATCATGCCAGGATCAGAAAAAGACAAGGACACGTGCCTTTCCTTGGGTTGCTTTATCTTCCCCCCCACCATTGTTCAAATGGGATGTGAAGCAGGACCGCCACCTGCTGGACAAAACCATTAACAGCAGGCAAACATAATTGACCTTGTTAATGGTTTTTTGAATACTAGGTGACAATGTCTTAGAATAATTTCTCTAAAGAATAAACAAATGCACCAGTTCATATTAATAGCCAAGAGGATGATATTCCATCATCTAGTAACATTTTCCTACAAGAAGAAGAAGGGAAGAAAAAAAATAAATATAAAAACACTACCAGGTTTGAAACAGATGTAGAATTTATTCGACCACGGGTAGGAAAAAATACAGAGGTGTAGAGGAAACAAGCCGACCCTGTTATAAACACCACTACTCCGAAGAGAAGAACCAAGAGAACGGGAAGAGAGAAAAAAGAAGAAAAAAAAAAAAAAAAAATCAGAAAACCCAAAACACCTTGTTTACCATTAGGTTTTTTTTCCTTTATTTTTTGTTTTTAAACACTTCCTAATATTAGAATAAAAAAAGCTGCCATTATTTTTTTCCATATCTATATTTCTTCATATATATATATATATATATGTATATATTTAACATTCTTTTTTTTAAACATTGTGCAAGTGTTTTGCTGGTATTCCATAAATGGTAAACAAGAGTTGGTCCAGTGCATCATATAGTGACATTTCCTAAATACTTATTGACTTCCAGCTCAACGACAATCCCTACATCGCATGACTAACCCTACTGACGAGAGCAAGAAAAAGATGGGGTGAAAAAAGACAAAAGAGCAAAAAGTACCGTAAAGCCAGACGCTTCTGTGAAGGATATTTGAAAGTTGTTGGCTTTTTGTTTTGCATTAGGAATACAGGAACATTATTGCCAGGATTTGAGAATTTAACAGGATAGCATGCCGCCGAGTCAGATTGTTGTGCAGAAGCATTAAAAAAACAAAAACAAAAAAAAGATGGTAGCGAATGGTAGCCAATGTAACTAAACACACAGAAGTGACTGGCTTTACATGCGCTGAAGAAAAAGTACAGAACAGAGGACAAGGAGGACGAACAGGAGTGTGTGTCTGTGTGAGAGAATTCAGGAGGCCAAACGTGTCTGCACCGCCTCCTACGTTCTAACCCTTAACACCTTTCCTCCAGTAAAAGTTCATGAAACTACCAAAGACGAGGAAACTAGGAAAGAGGACAGGAAACGAGGGCAGTGCCGCACCTACGCTTTACCCAAAACTAATGGAATAGAATGCTTTCTAAATCAGAACGAAAACGTCACATAAAGCTTTAAGAAAATCGCATTTGGTGACAAAATGACAGCTCTTTATTTCTCTGTGAATTCTCTAGATTTTTACCGAAGTTATTATTTTTTTTCTTCCTTAAAAGTATACTGAAGGTGAAATTTAGCAACCATATAAATCAAGAATTCAGTGTGCCAACACCTTTACAAAAAAAAATAATAATAAAAAAATGAAATAATTTGGTTTTGAATATTACAAAAAAAAACAAACAAAAAAAAAAAACTAACAGACATCATGATACATACAACACAATTCATGTCAAAGAAAGGAAACGTGATACATAATTTATTCACACTTTACAAAAAAAAAAAAAAAATCTCTTTTTAGCTACAACACCATCAGCAATCCATTAGAACAACTAGACAAGTTGCTTTTGATTCAAAAAGAAAAAAAAAAGAAAAAGGAAAATATCAAAAGGAGGAGAGGTGAAAGATTGAGAAATAAGAAATTAAAAAGACGCTGGCAGGGAGACGAGTGGTCCGTCTTGCCGCCTTGTGGTGCCTTTACCACTGCTCAGTAAAAGTCATTAAAACTGACTTCTGCCTCAAGGGGCAAAAGTAACTTTTTGTAAAAAGAAAAAAAAAATAAGAAGGGGGGGAAATGGGTAGCTGCACTAGTGATACACAATAAGTGCTTGTCAATCCATTCTGTTTTTAAAACATGACAGTCTTAGGAAGAAAACGTTTATCCAAAAAAAAAAAAAAAAAAAAAAAAAAAAAAAAAAAAAAAAAGGAATTTTTTTTAAAAAAAAGGGAAGAAAAAGATTGGCCTTGTGAGCACATTAAATCATGGATTGATGGTTGACAGGAACTGACGACAGGACTGGACCACACCACGTACACGTAGCTCTGGCTGAGAGCCAATGCGGCGTGAAGGACGTCGCTGCCGTGTTCGTTGTACAGTAGTAGCTGAAGAAGAGCTTTACACTTGGCTTTGAAGCAAAATGCGTCAGATGGCACAACACAAGAGAGCGGACAGCTGTGGTCCAGCAGTCGTAAGGGAAGTTCAAGATCAAGCTGGACATGAGAACTGGGGGTGGGGGTGTGTGACAAAACCCAAAAATAAGGAGAAAGGAAAAAAAAATTTTAATTGCCTGAGTTGAGCAGGAGGAAGTGGCAGTAAACTGTGAACAGGGGATTAATCTACAGACATTGCACAATAAGTTCAAGGAGAGGGAGGGAGAAAAATTTTTTCTAAAAAATGGGCGAGAGAGGAACGCACACCAAGAGCCAAATCAAGGAAAGACTACAGTCACATATTTATGAAAAACAAGATGTAGCAGAGGAAATGCTCAAGGGTGTCCAGGAGTCCAGGATAGACGTGGCAGTGCGCTTGTAGGAAAAGAGCAGTGAGGCACAATGTTGAACAAAGTTTAAAAAGAAAAGAAAAGAAAAAAAGAAAGAAAGAAAAAAGGAAGTATCAGGAAGGGGGGGGGCACACACAAAACCCTGGACAAGTGCAAATTTACACAGCAAAAAAAAAAAAGAAAAAGAAAAAAAAAAAAGTTTCTTGCTCTTGTATAGCCCACATGCATGTTCAAAACACCGAAAATGGAAACAAATTTAGCTTTCATTTACAATACAATCATTTGTGTGTTCAAATCTGTTGTATGTACACTAAAAGGTTGTTGTTCCGATACGATTGTGTGGAAATAAAAACATATGGTCATTTCCTAAATAAAGCAATGCACTGGTCAGAGTCAGGGTGGATGGGCTAAGCCGCTTCGCTAATGAGCGCGTCCCAAGTTTGACCTGGACGTGAAAACCGACGCGGTGCGTGTTCCCTCGTCCTGCTAATCTCTCTGATACACACCTGTACACACATCAAGGCCTTGGGCTTGGAAATTCCACATCATTTTAAATAGGATTAAAACACAGGGCATGGCCCACTTTGTGCAGCTCTTCGTTAAACTGATAAACACCGGGAAAGGCGCAGTCCGGTGGCGCGTGGAGTCTCTGAGGCTGGTGAATTCGACACACCACTCACCTGCTGCACCGGAAGATGCCTCAGCACCATGGTGAGTGCACGAGCGAGAGTGTTACCCGCTCTCGTTCTCTGCACACGTTTAAAAAGCCCTTTTAGCTAACAAGGGCGTTTACGGATGTGATCGTCGCTCTAAAGCTGGTGTGATCAACGATTCCTGTTAAGTTTAGCTGCTCACGCTGAACTGGCCTCAGAAAACGAGAGGGTGGGGATAATATTTAAAAAAAAAAATAATAAAAATGCCATGGAGCAAAATAGAAACATCTGATGAACTTGCTTGGTCGGGACTCCCTGCTTTGTCTGAAAAGGTATTGCCATATTTTATTTATACATTTATGTGTGTGTGTGTGTATATATATAAAGTGTCGACCATCATCTTCAGATAAAATATACAAGGTATACTCAGAACCATCTTGGTTTGGGATACAGTGTGGAAAAAGTAGCCAACGTTGTACTTGTGCCCAGTAAAAGAGAACTGGAAAAAAACAAAAAAAAAAAAACAAAAACAACGACAAAAAGAGACAGGGGTGGTACAGATAAGACTGACAAACATCTGCGTCAGTTAAAATCCATCGGTAATAAAAGTTTAACCATACCCCAACTCCTCCTACTGGACTGAGATTTGTACACAAACAGGCTTGGCCTCTCTCCGTCCCTCTCTCTTACTCTCTCCCTGCAGAGGGTCGGGTGAGGCGGGGCCGGGAGCTCGGAGAACTACCTGCAGCCAGGCACGTGGAGACCATTGACCAAAGACGAGAAGGGCAGGAGCAGCTCGAGTTGTGCAAAGAGGGAAAAGTGATCGGAGGGGATGTGAGGGTGCGGACAGCCAGTGACATTGTTCTCGTGGAGCCAGTGGTGGTCCAGGGGGCCGAGCACGCCCAGCACGTTCAGCAGAGGCTGAGAGTAGAAGATGTAATCGATCACGCCCTGCAGAGAACAGAGAAGAGAGAGAGAGAGAGAGAGAGAGAGAGAGAGAGGAAAAAACAAAAACAAAAAAACAAGTGATGTAAGAGGTTGGTAGGAAAGGGTGAGAAACTACTTGTGGGGGGAAAAAATCTTTAAGACTGCAATTGACTAAACATGCTTAATCATCAAGCACAGAAAAGAAAAAAAAACCTTTCTGGAAAACAGGCAAGAATCAGTTCCTGAGCAAAGTGCCCCCCCCCCAAGGACTCGGACATCTTTACACTGGGAAAACAAATACAGTGAACCTCCACAATATCGCGGTTCACCCATCGCGGGTTTAGTGCATTGCCGATTTTCACATTTTGATTTGCGGAATTTTTTGGCTTTCGCAGGACTCTGGAATATAAAATATATAATATAATTTTAAAAAAAGTGTTAATTCAAACATTAAAAGAACATTTAAATTGAAATAAAACAGTGTGTACTGTATTTCATCAGCGGATGAATACACAGCGGCGGTGTACGCCACTTCCGTTTGAGCTCGTAAACAGGCTGTAAACAGGAAGTGACCTCACCGGCAGTAAGCACGCATGTAGAATTTTATATGTTGTTAAAATTACGTATGTTTAAGAGTGTAGAAAATGTTTTAAGAGAATGCGGCATGTTTATAAGAGTGTGGAAAAGGTTAATAAGTGAGTGGGAATGGTTTATAAAGACTTCTATCCATCTATATCTAACCAAAACCACCAGGGATTCACTGTATACTTTTCCCAAATAATCTTGAAGAGAGTTTATTTAGATTATTTTCTAACCTCACCCTATCATCTGTGCACAGAAACCATATTCGGTAAGGAACCAGAGAGGAAAAAATGAGAGAAAGAAAAAAAAAAAAACAATTTAAGGGGGAGGGGGATTAGTAAACACTCATTCTGCCTAAAACCATTTAAAATCATCACTGGCCAAAGAATGCTTTTCTCATGATTTCAGACAGTTAAACATCAAGGCAAAACGTGAAACCTTATATAAGCCTAATCTATTCACAGTGTGAGCAGATACGGACTCTCAAAATGTCTGATCATTCCTTTAAACATTGGCAGTAATGTTTTTTGATAAACAGACTAGGTTATGAAAGTAGACGTGTTTTGGCGCCTTTCTGCGAAATCAAAGCAGGATGGTTTAATGTGATTTTCTCTGTTTTTTCCCCCCCTTTTGGAGCGAAGCAAACTTAAAATACATGCATTCCGATCGCTGCACCAAAACTGAGCAACTATAACTACAGGTTTGTGTTCAGCTTGTATCCATCGAGATGTAGGATCGACTAAATAAACTACACGTGACGCCAAGAGTTTGGCTTCATAAAGGAATGTTTTTTTACTTACAGACTTTACTCAAAATACCATCTTCGACTTCTTATGAGGAGAATTATTTGATTTCAGGGCAGTCATGATAGTATGTAAATACTAGGCTATATCCCCATGATGCCAGACATCCTGTATACAATCATACTACAGGGGGTCCTCGGTTTACGACATAATCGACTTACAGCGTTTCATGCTTACGTCGGTCGCCATCTCCCGTGAATTTATTAAGAAAGTCTTAGAAAGAGGCCTTTTATACATTCGCCGTTGATATTTAAATGAACGCGGCACGCAGGATTGACCTCTCGACCAAACCCGACAGGGTTCATACAAACCCTGAGTATAAACGTACGCACCAATCAGAACCGAGTCCTTCGCCACGTCAGCCAATCGGCACGATTGTTTTTCTTTTCTCTTTCCTTCGCCTAGTTGGAGACCCGGGCGCTGCATTAGGCCGTTTAAACATTATACAGTGTGCGAGTTCCGACTAACGCCGAAATTCATTTTATGTCGCGCCGTAGGCATGGAACTCCGCCGTAAATCGAGGACCCCCTGTATGTGTAGAAGTAAAGGGCAAAGGCACGTGCGCATTTGATACAATCAGACCTTGAAGTCAAAGGTGTAGTTGGTATAAGGCATGAGGCCGTTCTCGTAGGCACTCTTTAGCTTGAAGCCGTGCGTGATCCTGCTGCTGGAAGTGCCGTTCTTGCCGTTACAGTTAAAGTTGGTCAGGCAGTCGATGTAGCGCAGGTCCTTGAAGTCCTTATGGGTGCTATCCACACCGCCTGTGCTCAGGTACTCCACGACACCTACACAGATGTAACAAGATCAATCGAAACTCACACGTTTTAATTTTTTAATAACACAAACACACGTACCCACACACTTTACCTGAGTCAGGCAAGGAGTTGAGGTCAGCGCACAGGACAAGCGGGATGGCGTTGGTCTCCCCGGACACGGAGGAGAGCTTGAGGCTGCGCGTGGCCTTGTCCACGATGTTCTTCACTTCCGATAGGAACATCATGGTCTGGACGAGCTTTACGTCCGAGTACTCCGGGTCCCAGTGCATGTGAGCGTTAGCCATCAACAACAGCTGCTTCTCCATACTAGGCAAGTGCTTCCCTGCTGCACAGCACCAAAACAGGATCAGCAATGCATACAACAAACCTGGACTTTTAATGCTTTTACAGGGCTCTGTTTCTTTAGTCAACAGGCAACGTGGCATGGATTTAAGGCAGAGCAAGGGATCGAATACGAACCAGATTGCTCAATCATCTCTTTGCGCAGCTCCAGGAGCACGGCGACCCCAATGTTGTCCTTGGTCATCACCCTGTTCAACATGACCTCTGAGCCCTCCGAGTTAGCCATGGCCAGCTGGTTAAACTCCACTGTGTGTTTCTGCACGAGGCTGAACCTGTTTCCAAGACACACACATGAAGGGTCAAGGTGTAGGGTCAGCAAAGTGGACGCTCCAGTTATTTTAACAGCATTACACAATGGCTGCTCTTTTTCCTCCCCCCAAGAACCAAGCTGTCTGTTCACTCACTTCTCGGTTTTATAGAAGATGGCACAGCCGTCCACATGTTTGCGGTCAGACTCCGACATGGTCCTGGCACGAGACTTGGGGCTGAAGAAACCCTCATATCCGTGCTCTTTGAGCTCCACCAGAAAGAAGTTGTAGTACTGCTCCGTCTCCACTTCCTGCCACACAATCACAACAATCTACGCATCTCCACTCCCAGCGATATTTCTGAAGCATTTCAATATAGTAAAAAAAAAATAAATAAAAAAAAACAAAACAAAACATGGGTAGATTCCCAGAATAGGTATGTTCTTCTCTTCCGTCACTCAAACACTCTAATGAGCACTCTGCATAAATAAAGGTCACGTGGGCAAACGTACGAGCGTGTCGGTCAAACCTGTAGGCTGATGATATCTGCACTGCAGCTGAGGATCTCCTGCATGATGGACTTTTTTCTGTACTCCCAGTTGAGAGCCCAGGAAGGGCAGTAGCCGTAGAGCTGGCGTGTGGCGTACTTGTCGCACAGTACGTTGTAGCACATCACAGAGAACAATGCTGCAACAGGGACAAACATTCACAGCATCAGTGCACGTTCTGAGCCTACCTCATTTTCCGACCAAGTGCTGTTACAACAATTACCTGACTACCAGTTCTGAGAGGGGGGGGGAAAAAAAGCCTATTTAGTTCCTAAGCGTTTCACAGACCATTTCAAACATAGGTGTTCATATTAAACCTATTAGTGAAGAAAAGCTTCTGAAAAAGTCCTGTTTCCACACAGGAGTCACTGTGTACTGAAATCAGTTGGAGGTGAACATCTTGCTCCTGTATGAAGAAACTCTTTTGGAAACAGCACGCAGGCCCATCAAATGCTACAAAAATCCCAGCATGTGTTCTTTTCAGGATAGTGCCATTGAATTTATGTGCAACAGCTGGAAAGAATAAGCTAATAAAAACAAAATTTCAGCAGCTTGTTTGCTGGTGGAACTCGGGGTGAAACTTTTATCGTTTGACGCATTTGGACCTGCAAAACCTATTTTGGCCTAAGAACTGCTTTTTGGTATTGATGATCCAAGAACCACTATACAGCAAAAAACAAACCCAACATTACTGCTCTGTTTACAGTTAACTGTAATGGAGGAGTTGTGCGGAAGAGGATTATATTTAGCAGCATCATTCTGACATCACACTTTGCCTTTGACGGAGTACATGTTAATTTGCAATTAACAACGTTCTACTTTTATCTTTCACAGAAGGTGATCCTGTACGCTGAACCTTTTAATGCACTGATTTACACTGCCAGCCATGTTCTATTGCAGATAATAATCAGGTTTTAATTCGGGTCTCTCAGCGAAGACTAGAGCTTGATCGGTACGTCAGGCCGCACACGTTTATGACAAAAACCTCGGCAGCGTTTGAATGATAAACAGACACGCAAAGCTTAGCAACTGATGACTGCTGGGTCTACGAATCGCACACTTAACGTTAAACGTAATGCACTGTGCATTGAACCGAGCATCAGATCCGTCATATTGCTGTCAACTGATGTACCTCAACACTTGCTAACAAATCCACGAGGCAGTTCGGGGCAACTGATCCATTTAAAATGATATAAAAAGAGGTAAGGTAAGAAGATATAACAGTGCTGAACCCTCCTAGATGAGAACTTCCCAGTTCCTGGTTTGCGGTTCCACACGTTGCATGGAATATTACCAGGTACACAGACTAACTAGAAATAGGACAGTAACAACAAACAGGGTGAAGGTTGAGCCCGTGTTGGTTTTGGACTTTAGCATCAACTTGTTGGCTAAATTAGGGTGTTGCGCATCATATGGAGCTTGCGTCTGAATGATCGGCAATGTTTAATATAAATAAAATCAAAACCGGCTCTTGTTCCTCTTACAGAAACGCAATTTAAAAAGTCCCAGGTTCCTGCAAAATAGCTCTTCGGGGTGGACGTGCACGCAAAGGAAAAAAAAAAATATACTAACTTTTGGCAGCAGATAACACCATAACTGGACGAATTTTCAAGTGTGAAAGGTTCTCACCTGCTGGTCGTGTCCGGTCAGGCTCCTTAAGATGTACCCATGAGCGAGGAGGGGGCTGTTCTGGGGAGACTACAGCAGAAGATGCCCAATGTAACAAATGTGTGCACTAAATACAAAACAAGCCCGACTCCCTCTCCTTCCCATAGGCTTTACGCTTCATGTTCAAGAAATTTAAATAGAAAAAAGTGATTCTAAAGCCAGGCTTCTCCAACAGACAAAAACAAGCTTCGCTTGAGGCATTTTTAGGATGTGACCTACCGCGTTTGGTGCCTGCAAGATTGTCCAGCAGGTAGTTCAGGAGCCGGCGCGTCCCATCGGGTTCCTGGTAGAGGTTCATGATGTCTTGTGCAAGTGGGTTTCCTGGAAAGTGACACCACAAATTTGTATTTTACGCAAGTTCGTCCTGGATGCGGCTCTCAAACGTTCAAAATCTGATTACATAAATACATATTAATTTACATCAACTTGCACTGGATTCATTCCAAAAAGTTCTGTCTGGCACACAGACTGACCTTTTAAACCCAAGGTTTGTAACTGAAACAATTTTCCAAGCTCAAAAGGCAGGACTCGCAACTGGTTGTTATTTAAAAGCAGTTCCCTAAAAAAAGAAAGAAAGAAAAAAAAAAAGCAGGCGAGACAGAGCAGAGAACAGATTACAAAACATCCTCAGTGAACATCTCATGATTCACGAGCTGGACGAGAGAAGTCATATTAGCCCGTCCTCATGAACTCCGAAAGAATAACATTTGCATAATAGCTATACGACATGCAAAAGCGTTAACGCGGGGCCTCAACCATTCAACTGAGCACACTAGCTTTTCAGTTCATCATAAAATAATGATCTATAGGCACTCACTGGAGCAATAATCACAGAAGAATACAGACGGGTACATATTTCAACTGGTGCATAAACGGAATTCATCTGTTCCACTAAAGCCCTGCAGGAGCTACACATGAGATCTCATATTGGTGAGCACCGAGGACGAATTTTATCAAGAAAAAAAAAATAAAAAAAAAACACAAAACACAAAAAAACAATTGGTCTACAACATGCACATCACGATGGGTTTGGTTCTCTTGATCATGAGAGAATTTAACAGTCACTAACCTGAGAGATACCATGTTGCCTAGCTCGGCAGGCAAGCTCCTGATCTTATTGGATGAGAGGTCCAAGTACACCAGGTTGTGGAGTTTGGCAATGTCCGGAGGGATGCGTGAGAGGGAGTTGTCACTGATGTGCAAAGCAGTTAGATGGGTTAGAGACCACAACGCTGTGCTCAGGCTCCTCACTTTGCCTGGAGGCAAAACAGACGATGAGGCTAAAGTTTCATTTCTTAATGAAGAGTTTCAGGTTACTGTAAAAGGTTCAAAAGGAATCTTGCCTTTGAAAAAAAATAAAAGTTTCACATCTCATTTGCAAGTCAGATAAAAAGTACTACTACTACTCCTAACAATAATAAGAGTTATTAGAATAATTAGAAAAGCGATCAAGCATTAAGGAAGAAAGCCAGAAATCAAGCAAGTCTAATACACCAAGGCCTCTACATGCGTGGACACCTCAGCATCACATTCTTCCGTACTTTCTGAACATCCCATTCCAGATGATGTCCCCCTTTCACTGCTAAAATAACTTCTAAAGTTTCCACTAGATTCTGGAACATAACTGTGGGGATGAGTGTCCGTTCAGCCACAAGAGCAATAGCAAGACTCCAGGCAAGGAGGTCAGGGGCACAGTCTGCGCTCTGGTTCATCCGAAAGGTGTTCAGTGAGGTCAAGGTTAGGGTTCTGGGGAGGACCCTTGACTTCAAGAGTGCATGGAGATCCCTTTGTGTACAGCAGCATGGTCATGCTAGGCTCAGGTTGGGCCTCTTATGTCGAGTGAGGGGAAGCGACACACGAAAACATTATTGTGTGCTTCCAAGACCCACATATGGGTATGATGGTGAGGTGTCCACCTACTTTTGGCCATACAATGCATCCAATTCAGTTCAGGGGCAAGTGAAATCCTTGCAGAAATTACATAAATAAGATCGAAAGCGTCTCCAAATTACCACTGATCTCCAGTTCAGCCCAGTATGACTTCTTCCCACTAGCTGCATCCTCGCTCGACATTATAGTGTACATCCGCCTTGGGTCTGGCGGATCATATTTTTCCTTGGGCATCCCTGTAATACTGAAAGAAAGAGGTGAGAGTTATTCCCGTGGCTCAATTACAGGACACCTGAGAACACAGCCCAAGTGTAATAACAGGATGTAATCTATCACGGAATCCTCACAACCAATCTCAGGATGTATACGCGGGCCACGTAAAGCTCTTACACAAGAGTCCTAGAAACAAATTGGATACACACGATCTGAGCTTCGGTAGGGCATTAAAGCAGGCGATCGCCTTCCTTGGGAAAGAAAAAAAAGGGAGAGAAAAAAGAAAAAGAAAAGACACATCGAGGTATAGGAGGAGCTCGTAGAGACGAGGGAGGCACGCGGGAGCCTGGGTGGATATCAGGATACGGAGAACACATGGTAGCACTTTAGAGGATCGATAGCCGGGGCTTATTTTCCATTATTCATAAATGTTCGTAGAGCTTCTGCTTCTGTTCGTCGGGTCTAGGTTTCCAAAAGAGGGACCTGGATGTAAGTGGGTTAACAAATTCAGAGGGAATGACCAGGTCGTGCTGTGTGTGTGTGAGAGAGAATAGAAAATAGAAATGCTTTTCAGGAGGTTCAAGGCACAAATCTGCACCGTGCACGTGCCCATAAGATCACGATCAGTCAGTCAGCAAACTTGCAAGGAATCAGTAGTAGTTTGGTGGTTTGGGATCCCTTCAGCCCCTGACACGATGTAGACAGGTGTCAAGAGAAGCCAGGAAACCCCAAGACCTCGTGTTCAGCAACTACGTAGCACCAACCTGTTAGCTAACTAGTTAACCAAGTGCACATAAACTCACCCAAGCTTATGTACATCCAAACAAAGTGCTTTCTATTAATAGAAATCTAACAGTTTCCTGGTCATGGAGTGAACTTGAAAATATTACACCAAGACTAGGGCTTTTTTCTTTCTTCCAATCCCTGGAACAAGACTAGCCGTCTCGTGCACGCAGCAAGTCCCTAGCAACTCAATTAACTGGTTAAAATCGATGTCCAGGCCAATTAATGTCCAACGCGTGATGAAAGTAAAATAACTAGCTGTTTAGGCTTCAATGTAGGCACTACAACGGGGGAAAGAGGTTAACACAAGTCACACATGAGCTGTTTAGACTTCTTTGGTATGAATTTATGCTAACCAGGGAGAACATGAGCGAGTTGGGGGGTAAATCTTGAATATATTACTAAGTAATTTACTTAGACACCCGACTGAACTAAAGACTTGAACATATTAACGAGCTGGGTTTTTTTTTTTTATAATAAAAGAAGCAATTTGTGGTAATATATGTGGTCAATTTCCGACACCGAGTAACGTATTTTATTTCACCAGAGACGACTGTGAATAAATACATTTAAAAAAATTATTATTATATATATTATATAGAATTTAAGTAGTGCAAAATCAAACCTTACGTCGACTAGAAAGGGTGTTTCCTTTTTTTGTTTGTTTGTTTGTTTGTTTGTTTTTAACTAGCTGTAATCGGTAAGATTTTTTTTTTCGGTTAGTTCGCCAGCCCAGCCAGAGCGCTCGCGACTTAGCCTGCTAGCTAGTAGCGCGCGACTTTGTGTGCAAACTAAAAACAACAACAGAAATTACCTCAGCGCTATTTACAGGAAAGAGCACACACCCGAAACGGTTTCCTCATCCTAAAATGGAGTCGGTGCTGTGTTCGGGAGGTGACTGGGTTTTACCTGTAAGAGCATACCAGTTCACGAAGCCGACTGCGCGTTTCCTTTGTTTCTGCTCCACTTTGTATTCGCTGTTTCTCACTGAAAGCAAACAAGAATCATGGCGGCCGTGAGAGTTTGGGGATGACATAACAACACGCGTGCTCATTGGCTGATCCTGAGAGGCGCGCTGTGATTGGCTGGGCGCCTGACTCCACGCCTCCAGCGTGTTTACGCGACGGACGAAGCAGGAAAATGTGGGTCAGTTTGCGGATGTTGACATGTGAAGTGATGCACCATGGTGTGTCTAAAAATATGAGAGGAAGACCTGTTATGTTTACGTCAGGCAACGCACTACATTTTAGTAGGGTTCTTTATTGCACACTGCGTCACGTAAACAGCTTGATTCACTAAATTGCCTGATGTGAAGATCCCCCCTGAGCCTGAGCCTTACTCTCTGGACCACTGGTGCATCTCAACTCTGTTGTGTTTTATTTGATTTTATGACTATTTGGACCCTCAAACTTTAATACACTGTTTTAAATTTCCTTTGGGGTTTCTGTTATGACTTTAGTGGAGAGTGGGACCTGTGTGGATGTCAGTAAAGTTCTTGAATGTCATTTTAAACACAATGTCACAATCCAACTTAAGAGATGATTGATGATTTTCCAACAGCTTGTTGGAATTATTAGGAAGAAATGATTTATTGTAATGTAAAGAGACGTACTTTTCAAGAGACGTACTCGCTCACGTTCGTTATTCATTCTTCATGTTATCCTGGGTCAGGGTGGAGAACTATGGCAGAGCCTAGCCTGGGAACACGGGGCAGAAGGTGTGAGTACACTCTGGATGGGTGTGTTCATATCACACACACACACACACAGAATCCCACACTCATTCACACCTAGATTTTTTCATAATAATAATAATAATAATAATAATAATAACAAAAACAACATCAGTAATAATAATATATAAGATAATATATAAGAATATACGGTAATCAGATTTTCGATATATGTATTTGTGTGTGTGTGTGGGGGGGGGTAATGCAGACAAAGTTAAAAACTTATCGGGAAACAGACTCTGGAAAGGTCATACACTGGGTGGCACGGTGGTGCCACCATCGCCTCACAGCAAGAAGGTCCTGGGTTCGATCCCTGGGGTCGACCTTGGTGCCTTTCTGTGTGGAGTTTGCATGTTCTCCCCGTGTCCGTGTGGGTTTCCTCTGGGTACTCCGGTTTCCTCCCACAGTCCAAAGACATGCACAGAGCGGATTAGGCTAATTGGCTGTAAATTGCCTGTGGGTGTGAACGGTTCTCTGTTTTTGTGTGTCGCCCTGCGGTGCATTGGTGACCTGCCCAGGGTGTAACCCCGCCTCTCATCCAAAGTCAACTGGGATTGGCTCCAGTTTCCCCCCTGCGACCCTGAACAGGATTACGTGGTAGATGAGTGAGTATGTTCGGGTGTGTGTAATAAGAATATATGTTAGGCAATGCACCTACTGTCATGTCTCTGGAAAGTGGTTAGGAGAAAACCAGAGAACCCAGAGGGAAACCCACATGGAGAACATGTGGAACCTGGGAGTTGTGAGGTGGCCACACTAGCTGCTGCATCGGCATGCCAGCCGAAGAGAAATACTTTTACAGAACATTTGGTTGTACTGTAATATAATTTATTTATCGCTAAATTGCAAAATACAATGAACACTTGTTTTTCCTCAGGACTAAAACAAACATAAATGGAAGATTAATCATGGGAGAACATTTTGGGGAAGTTCTTCTGTAGTATCCTTCTGAATAAGAATAGGAACAAGCAAGTAAAATGTCGTGAATGCAGGTCATCTAGAGGTAGAGATTTTATGTTGTTGGGTTTTTTTTTGAGGTTTTTAGAAAACCTGTTTCAATGACACAGCATGGTTTAAAATACATTAATGTGGTTTATAATGTTCAGAAGGTTGATGGTGCGGATAATCATGCATAAATTAACACGGATGTCAGGAAAGAAAATGTTTAAGGGAAATATCATTATACTATTTTGTTTATATAATTATAAGTGCTATCTGTTTTTTCCCTTAATGTCATAAGTGAGGAAAAAGCAGTGAAATACACAGTTTTGAGTGTTGATATTTGTGTTATGATATATGTGTTACTGCTGTTTAAGATAAAACATGTTATAAATGGAATTGGTCCAAAAGTTTTTTTTTAATTATTATAATTATAATTATTATTTAAAAAAAAAGTGACTTAAATGTTTCGTTTCCTCCTGTAGAGTCCAATTATCCCTGATGACCTGGATTGCTCAAAGCATTTTGTCATTAGTTATGCAACTCAGATGTGACAATTTTATTTTTAAATTATTAACATTATATAAATATCATCATGAAATCATCCCAAAACATGTCTAGTAAATCTTTGACCATATTCATATTAAAGGCCTCACATAATGAACTTCTTGGCTTCTAGTTATGTATACAACTCAGTATTTAATGTAAAATATATAACATATAGTCCATTTAATAACTTATTTACATAATCCAAGCTGTAATAAATAAAAAAAAAAACATCACTTTACTTTATGTTCCTAAAATATATACAGTACAGGACTGTGAATACACGTTGATTTCCGGTGTAAATGATGCAGTGCGTTGAATTCCCACTAGAGGGCACTCCATATCTTTTTAAACAGATTTTATTTATTTATTTATTTATTTATTTATTTTTTCATTTCTGGGCTCTCACCATCCTTGGCCAAGTGACCAAGTGATCCACATGAATGCTATAGTTCTCATAAACAAAAGCCAAGACTAGTTTCAAGCATGTAGTTGACTTGAGATTGTAAACCAAATGAATGTTTTAAACGTATTAATTTCACTTTTTCTGTGATAAACTCAGTCCCTTCCGAGTCAACAACCAACCAAACATGCATACTAAGAAAGCGCTAAGCTAACATGTGCCTAACACATTTCCAAGTCATTTATCATCTTTACAGTATATATTTTGTATCAAAATAAAAAATGTCATAGGCTGTACTTATATACTATGATATGCTATGTGTCCAAAAGTATGTGGACGCCCAACCATCACAATCATATGGACCTACTGGGCAGGGGGTAGCTTAGGGAGGTAAGACGTTGGACTGCTGATCGGAAGGTTGGGGGTTCAAATCCAGGCTCTGCCAAGCTGCCCCTGCTGGGCCCTTGAGCAAGGCCCTTAAGCTCAAAATGCTCAGTTGTATTAATGAGATAAAAATGTAAGTCGCTCTGGATAAGGGCTTCTGCCAAATGACGGTAATGTAATGTAATGTACTTGGTGATCATCCCTATTCCAGAGGTAGGTTCCCCTTTAGGGCTTTCACTGTTCTGGGAAGGCTTTATGCTATGTTTGGGATTGGGGCTGTGAAGATTTGCCCATTTATTCCCGAGAGCACAAGTGAAGTCAGGTATAAATGTCAGGCAAAAGAAGGCAGTCAGTGTTACAGTTCATCCCAAAAGTGTTCAGTGGGGTTGAGGTCAGGGGTCAGGACAGTGCAGGACAGTGCCGAGGTTGGAGTTCTTCCACTTCAACCTCGAGAAACCACGCCTTCGTGGAACGTGCTTCATGGGCATCGTCACGCTGGGATAGGTTTGGGTCGCTTAGTTCTAGTGAAGCTAGAGAGTACAAAGACATCATCCAAATGCGTGCTTCAAACTTTGTGGTTTCAGTGGTTTCACCTGCAGTATTTTGTCATTTATTCTGATTCATTTAGGATTTCCGATGCAACTATTTGATATATTTTTGCTCATCCCTTGCCTTATGATGTCTGTGGATCATTTTGTATGTATAAAAGTAGTAAGATTGAGTAAAACTATCAGGTATGGGAGTAACCGCCTGTGTGGGATGTGACAGAATGACAAAAGGCGAAGACCCTTTTGACAGTGGCCTGTAGTAGCTACAATCTGACCTTTAATTAGCCCAAATTATGAGAAAAACCAAGCAGAAATACATCGTCAGCGCCAAACGTCCCCGGGGAACGGAAGTTTTCATTATGAACAGTCATTAATGATGTGCAATAAAATAAATGTTATGCTTATTTTGTCGGCGACACGAAAAAGACGCCCTGAGCTTGAAAACTGGAAAATTAGACTAGCCTCATGAATATACAATATCAGTGGATTTGATTAAACCCATCAATGTGCTGTTATGCACTCAGTTCTGTGGTTTGACATGATTTATTTATGCATTTGCTGCTTTAACTTCAGGGCATATAATATGCAAAGTTAAATCTGTCATGTGAAGAAAAAATCTTCATCTGGTCCAACTGTCGGATTCGTTTGCGAGCGGCTCTGAAGTGCCACCATGTCTCATGAAATATTCAGTATAGAATGAATATACAGTATGTTGCCTTTTCGAAATAAGCTCTAGTTAAAACAAGGTACTGGGGGGGGGGTTCATTTCATTTCATGCAGTCACATGAACTTCGAAATATCTTTCCTATACATATAAAATTCCCTTAACTGTGTCCCACATGGAGCTTAAACCTACCCGAGGTGTATTTAACACCAGAACTGAATCCCATTTCTGATTTGATGTGACATATAAAGAGTCGCTTTGCCTTTTCGGTGAACTGCGCTGGTGAGGTGGGGTATTAATAGTAAAAGTAAAAAAATAAATAAATAAATAAAAAAAAAATTAGAGGAAAAAACGGTCTCAGACACCACCTACGTCTGCTAAAAAGGCAGGAATTCAACCAGAAAAAAACCCTCTTTTTTTGTGTGTGTGTGTTTAGAAATCTTCAACCCTTTTCACTTTTCCCATCATATAATAACCGATCTATTATAATTCCACAGAAGTGCATCTGCTTCGTTTCGGCTTCGTCTGAGCATCATATGGCTGGGAAACTCAAGAGCCCCTGATATTGCTCATTGGCGAGCATGGTGCTTCCGCTCAGGCTACAGATGCATGCTATTGAGCCCTCAAAGGAAGTGCTTAGAGTTGTACTTAAATAGTTCTGCAAGAGGGACACTTATCAGAGTCGGGCCTAGTGAATGGCGGTAAAGATCTTTCACTCCTCACTATATGATCAAAATCTGGGGATATTTTGTCATGCTTTAATGATGGAATTATCTCTGCGGGGTGGGAATAAAAAACTGGGTGAGGACGTTCTGTCACTCAGTTCATCACACGTCGCTGACTGACAGCCAGTGGACGAGAAGGAAAGCGGAGCAGAAAATGAAGTTCATGCCGTGCACGCCTGCCCGTCCCGGTGACTGAGCAATTAATAATAAAGTTTGATTTACCAACCTTCATCTAATCATAATACCACTCAGCTGTGACGTTTCTTCTGCCGTTTAGGGGTCATGTTCCTCTGATCTGTGTACAGTCGATCCTCGCAATTAACGGACTAATCAGGGGGAGAGGTTGTCCGTTGACGTGAATAGTCCGATGATGTGAAGGGGGGGGGTTAAAATAGTGGAAATCCAAGGAA
>JAQLOM010000011.1:2890409-2902040 GCA_030068315.1 Chrysichthys thysi | reverse complement strand
GAGGCGGGGTACACCCTGGGCAGGTCGCAGGGTGACACACAGAGACAGACAACCATTCACACTCACATTCACACCTACGGGCAATTTAGAGTAGTTGATTAGCCTAATCCCGTCTGGGCATGTCTTTGGACTGTGGGAGGAAACCGGAGTACCCCGAGGAAACCCCCGCAGATACCGGGAGAACAAGCAACCCCCACACAGAAAGGCGCCAGGTCGACCCTGGGGACCGAACCCAGGACCTGCTTGCCGTGAGGCAACAGGGCTACCCACCACACCGCCGTGCTATCTTCTATTAGAAGATATTGTGGGCAGGTACAAACAAAAATACTAATGGCACACATCACTAGTTGAGAGCATTTACAAACTTGAGTGATGTAGCTGAGGTTGAGGAACTGTCAACAAATTCCGAAGCCATATCCTGGTATTTCCACCACTTTATTTCCCCCAATGTTTTTCAATGGATCTATGGGCATAGTGGTACTCACTTCTTTTCAGTAATCACTTTATCCAGGGTCCCCGTGGATCCAAACCCTATCCTGGGAACAGATTTTATATCACACAGTTGTCCATTTCGGGGCAGCAAGTACGCACACATTTATCTTGTCCAGTCCACCTACTGGGGCATGGGAGAAAACCAGAGAACCTGGAGGAAACTCCCCAAAGACAAAAACCCTGCACAAAAACAAAACAAAATTCTGTTTTCTCATTGGGAAGCACTGAAATGCCCCTAGAAGATCAAAACTATCTGTTATTTTTAAAGGAATATTTGTTATAAAATATAAAAACACCCCCTCCCCCCACATAGACATCTCACTGTTGGGAATGGCTAACAGTGGCTTAAGCGTGCTCCGAAATGTGTCATTCACATGATGATTGGCATGTACATTAGAGATTGGTTATTATTTAGCGATTATGCTCTTATTATTTGGCAGTTCTGTTAAAATAGTAGTCAGTGGATTTTGTAAATCACTTCAGTTTATGCAGTAAACATTCATGCAAGAGAAATCGAGAGAAAAGGAGGATTTGCTGCAAATTGAATGTTGCTGGATTCAAACAGTTCATTATAGGCAAGTAATCCAAGCAGGAAGTCAGATGGGAAGGTATTGTTCTTAGACTGTCAGGTTCACCTTCGTGTAACAAAGCTAAATTAATCTGTCCTCAAATTCTGCTTGCGAACATGTTGAAATGTGTGCTGTGGTGACATTCACGCAGCGGCAGAACAAAGTCCCCCATTATGTTTCATTCTCCTGGGAGCTTAGTTAAACACACACAGAACAAGTCCTTCTTAATCACTAAACATCTTGGGTTGATGATACATTTTAGATAGGAAGTTTAACACAGTAGAAATATCTTTAGTTCAGGAGAAATATGTTTGAACGATGTGGCTGATATGGCGGCTAAAATAAGACAATATGCCTTAATTTTTTTTTTTTGGCACGTGAAATTGAGAATCGCACAACCTGGGTTAGGCTGGGAATACACAATAGTGAGGTGTGTTTGACAATGATATAAACACTTTCACTCACTGGTATCGTCGCAGGTACACTGGGGTTCAAAATACACTGAGAAAATATAATTACGTAAGAGGAGAACATGCAAACTCCACACAGAAAGTCGCCCAGGTCGACCCCGGGGACCGAACCCAGGACCTTCTCACTGTGAAGCGACAGCGCTAATCACCGTGCCGCCATTTGGAAATATTATCCCGTTTATTCAATTTCAATAACATTTAAGTTCAATATAAATATGCCAAAGCAACATTTAAGCATAGTCCTGAAGGACAATCACTCACGTATTTTCCACCCCTGTTTTATTTTAAGCTTCACTGATGTTTTCATTGTACATTTTCAGGATCTATAGGAATTATTATATTCTGTATTTCTGACCTTTAATAAAAAATTAAAAAACCTGCACAATAAATTCGCCAGAGTAAAACGCACTCCGAGTGAAGAAAATTCATTCCATGCCTGATCAAATTTGATCCCTCGGTATAAACTTTTCTTCAGTTTGAGGACCTTTTTACTCAGCAAGTTTCCTGTGTGGCAACGCCCAAAGTGTGCCGTGTCAATAAAACCACATGCCCTCAAAAACACCATCGAGCTTCCTGTACTATATGCTCTTATTCTTTCAAGCCCTGTATGTGACCTACATTCCTAAATGGCCATTTGACACAAGTCTACTGTATTTTCTTTCCTTTCTCTTATCTGGAGGGTGTTTACAGAGCAAGAGAACAAACATTTGTGCTTTTCATGGGTTACATTACCTCATCCCGCAGAGCAGCAGACCTCACACTGCCCTTGTGCGCACAGTCACAAGGGGCCAATTAGCCTCGGTAAAAAAACAGTGATGATAAATTAGAGAAAATGTACGGAGGATGATAGTCAGGGGTGAAATGTAATGACCTCTCAGTCTTTCTCTTGCTCTCTCATTCTCTGTCTCTATTGCTCTCACTTTCTCACTTCCTTGAGTCTAATTATTCGTCGTGTTTTTCCTTTTACTTGAATTTTTTTTTTTAAATTAAAACATTCAGCCTTGCTATAAATATCTAGCAAGGTTATTTGATCAATCTGGAAGGCTGTAAGCCAATTAACAGGCAGTATGAGCAAATTTTACATAACGATCAAAATAAAGGTCTCCACTTTAGGCGCCAAACATTTACTCAGCAGCAGCAATGTCCGAGACAGAAAGACAAATGATCAGCCCAGGCCCAGTTTGATTCACAGGAAAAAGTGGAGAGATGGACATATGTGGAAATGTGTCCAGGTAAGTCGTTAGGTAGCTGCGTAAAATAGCTCAGACAAGCAAAAGCAGTCGATGACATAGTTCTCCAAGTGGGACCGCCACTTTATTGGGATCATCTAATCCAGGATAAGGATAAGGATAAGGATAAGGAAGTCACCGTAGTCCGTACAACGAAATTCAGTTTTGTATTTCCAAAAGAAAGCAGCAGCACATAAAAAATACTTACCAATACATAGTAGAAGGTCCAATACTGTCTTGTCTTATGTCTTACGTCACTGTCTTGTCTCATGATGTATGCACTGTCTCGTGGCAGTGTTTCTGTCGTGTCTCGTTATGTCTGCACCGTTTGCAGTGTTTGCACATTTGCACACGTTGCACTTTGTTGTTTCTGCCGTGTTTGCACATGTTTGCACACATGCACTTTATGTTGTCTTGGTTGCACACACGCACCTTTTTGTACTCTGTGTTGTCTTGTGTGTAGCACCACCGTCCTGGGGAAATGCTGTCTCGTTTCACTATACACTGTACCACATGTATGGATGAAATGATAATAGAAGCCAGTTGACTTGAAAAATAACTACCGGTAATAATTAAATGCAACTAAAGGCAGAAGCATCATATGGTCATCATACGTCATGCATGAGAAGCATCATACATTTGGATGTGTACCAATTGCTGTGTGTGTGTGTGTGTGTATTTTGGGATGGGGGGGTGATGGAGGCTACAGTTCTAGAAAAGAAGCTATTCCTCATCCTGTTGGTTTAGTCTGAGTTTTCAAGGCACAGTACCTTTTGCCTGATGGACAGGGGACAAACAGTGAGTGTCCTGGGTGAGTGTCTCTGTGAGTATCCACACAGAGACCGTGCCTTTGCGGGCGGTTGGCGTATACACAGGATGGGGTAGGGAGTGGAGCTTCCACAGACCAGACTGCGTGACAAATAAAAGCCTGAAAAGAAGAATCTGGTTTTTAGTTTTCCCTAACTAAAAACATTCTGTATCCTAACGTCCCGTAGTCTGAAGGAAAGAGCGGACACCTGAGCTGACTCTGATTCATACGAAGATGTTGTTTTGCCAGATTTAATTTTTTTTTTTAATTACAAATCAGGGCATTTATTTCTGTATTTCTGGCAACAGGGGTGTGTCAAAATTCCAAAATTTGTCAAAGCTTTGGAATTTTCAAAATGAAAATTGTCAAAACGACTAAATGTTCTGAAAATTCTGACTAGATAGCTCTTTTTTTTAAAAAATAAGTCAGGGGTTTTTTTTGTTTGTTTCGATAATACGCCAGTGTTCGGAGGTGGGGCGTCACAATTTTGAGACAGTATATCAGAATTCTGAGATAATAAGGCACAATTCTGACACAAAACGTCAGAACGTGGTGATTAAAAAGTCCACATTTTGAGGCACCAAGTCCAAATTTTGAGAGGATACATCAGAATTATACAGTAATAATGAATCAGATGATTAGTCAAAACCTTGACCTATCGCTGCTGACAACAATAAGGAAAAAATATTATACGGTACGCATTTTATCTTTTGTTTTTGTTTTTTTTTAAACCTGGCAGGAATGGGCTCGCTTAGATTTGTGAGCATAATCAGAAATTATACAGTGTTTTATTCCTGGCAAATCTGAATGAAGGCTGATCTAGGAGAAAAAAATATACAAGAAATATTTTAGCATATATCTTGTCATGTGGCCCGATACGGTAAATAATACAGTAGAATGAGCACACCAGGTCCTCATGATTCCTCTCCAGTCTTTGTGGTCTTTGTGACCTGAGTGTCAAAGTTTTTGTTATGAAGCTCACAGGAAACACATTATTCTTCAGCATATTCTCCACTCAGGCATTAGATGTTTTCTTGCTGTTTACTCAGGGAGTATTTGTGTATGCCTTTTGTGTTTATTGACCTTGGCTTGTCTACTTGGTATTCAGCTTTGGATTACCTCTTCTCTATCTGCCTCGAAACACTGGTGTATCAGATTTGAAATGTTTACAGAGTAAATATTTGACTTGGTGCTTGGACTTGTTTGCATATATTTCTGTCCATGCTATTGTGCTATTGGATTCTGCCCCACCTGCTGAATGTGGTTTTTTTCCCGCTATACACACACACACATGCACATACACATACATATACATATACACACATACATATATATATATATTCAGATGAGTTGCATTAAAAATGCAGACCACACTTAGGAAAAGGTGTCTAAACAGGAAGACAGTTGAATCAATTCCGTGATTCATGATGATTAATGATGCAATATAACATCTGCGGGAGTGAAATAAACCATTATAAATAAACTGATAAACCATTATTATCCCAATTCAATGCCTCTCGAGGAGCGTCTTGACAGTATTACAATTAAGAATGGAAAAAGCCATAGATCTGCTTATTAAAGCAAAACCCAATCATACATGCATTGTGTTTGTGTGTGTGTGTGTGTGTGAGAGAGAGAGACAGACAGATGTGGATGACAATAGTGCAAAGCAATATGATCATAAATAAATATAGCAATTTCAGCTAATGGGTTTTTCAAAAGCAACAAGGAGTATTATGTACAAACACTAAGCAACAAAAACATTGTACATCTCTGAAAATAACTTATGAGATACAGAAGACACATTAGGAGAATTATGCAGGCTTACATCAGTTCTGCGCGATATGTTTGGGTGACATTTCGCCCTCTCTCATGTATGTTCTGCAGTGAGTCATCAAAAAAAAAAAAGAAATAGGAAAAAAAACAGCTTTTCTGGAACTTAAGGGTTCACTAAAATCTGACCGCAAAATTGAGGGTAATGTTCCCATATGCTGTTTTCATAATATCTTGAGAGCATGACTAATTCAGTGATGGACCACAGGAGATATCAGAATCCACAGGTGGTCAATATTTAGATGATTTCCTTGGTGTGTTATAAAGGAAGATGAAACTGAAGGCTTGTTTTTGTTAGTACAGTTTATAGTATTTATTTATTTATATGGTATTTATAATAGTGTTATTTTTTAAATATTATTTGTAAGAGAACTCTCTTGATGTACCTCAAGAGCCCACTATAACAAAACAACCATCCCCCCCCCCCTTTTTTTTTTAAATAATTCTTTCTCATAGTAATTCAAAACCTATTTGATAAGACAAAATCTTGAGACAGTGAGAGAAAGATTAGGAAAAAATAAGTCAGAATTCTAAATTAATAAGTCAAAGGTTTCAGGTGAAACACCAGAAGTACAGGAAAAGTAAACCATTTGGGATAATGTCGGAATGTTAAGCTAAGTTAATAAGTCAAAATGTTGAATTAAGAAATTAGATGTTTAAAATAAGTAGTAATTTCTTTAGATAAGTCAAATATTTTTACATAAGAAGCAGTCTGTGATATAACAATGTTGAGATGGCACAATTTTGAGATAAGTCCAAATTTTGAGATGAGTCAGAATTGAGATCCTGTATTAGACTTTTGAGATAAGAAGAGAAAATATGTCGAAATCTTTATTTAGTACATGCAAATTTTTTCTTTTTTGATAAGTCAAAAGTTTGAATTAATAAGTCGGAAATTCTGACATAATTAGCCAATATTTTGAGATGAATCAGACTACAGATTACAGAGAGGGATTTTGAGATAAACCCAACTTTGAGAGAACATGTCAGAAGTCTGAGTGAGATAAGCAGTCTAGGTTTTGAAATAAGTCCAGATTTTAGAAAATAAATCTGAATTTTAAGGTACGCCAAAAGTCAGAGTCTCGAGATAACAAGTCCGATTATACAAAATTCAGACCGAGTCCAGATTTCAAGAAAATAAGTCTGAATTTACACAAGTAATTTTTTTTTTTTTACGATTTTTAAACTTCTACATTTTTCAGATATTCACTCAGAATTTTAAGATAAGTATGGATTTTAAGAAAGTAAGTAAACATATTGTGACGAGTCATAATATCACCTAATAAGTCAGAATTCTGACATATTGCTAGTACCAGAAATAAAGAGAAATATATTATGATTTTTATTTTTTTCTGCCAGAAATGGGCTTTCATAAATTCCACAGAAACCTACAGGAAGCATAGGAGGCCGCATGTGATTATAAACTCGAGGTAGATCTATCAATCATGAACTATACAGCTTAGAAATAAAAATACCAGGAACGAAAGGATATAGGCTCTGTGTCTGATTATATGTCATGCCACACCATTTGAACACCAGAACTCCAACGGACCATTACCTGGCGTTTTCCCAATCTCTGATGGTCCAGGTTTGGTCTGCATGTCCCCAGTGTAACCTGCGTTCTTGGTTAACAAGAAGGGAACTTGACGTGGGCCTCTGAGATGCTTTTCTGTTCACCGCGGTTGTAAAGACTGGTTATTTGAGTTACCATAGTGTTCCTGACTGAGCACTGGAATTGAATGGGTTTAATCCAAACCACAATAACTCAAAGAACAGACTGGCCATAATGGGGCAATAATGTTACCTCGAGAAGCCTGAGTCCTCAGTACATAGTGGGTTGAGAGATGCTGGAGTAATAGCTGTAGATTTGGGAGAATGCACAGAAACCGACTTCTATATAGCACTATTGACTGCAGATGCTAATTATGATGCATAGTGCACTTATGGTATAAGAAAGTATTCATTATTTCCCAATTCACTTCAAAGCCCCAGGCGATGTATTAACAGGCTGGCCATGTATTAACTACTTTTCTCTAGATTGCATAGGACTTGTCTCATTTTGTTTACCCATCTGTAATCACGTCTAGACAAAAGTGCACTGTGTAAAAGGATTTTAGCGGGGATCCTAATGCTGGCTAAATTTACTGAGTAAATCTCTTGTGGTAATGAATTTCTGCAGGCCTTAATGAATAATTTAGAATAATGAGTTGGATTATATGCCACCTGTTTGTCTCTTTTATTGCACTGAAATTCCCCTGATTTCATTTGGAAATGGCACAGTTTAGAGAGCACATTACTCAGAATGGCGCCTGCGAAAAGAGATGCACGCGTTGCCGGGAATGATGTCATACAAACCGCCTCGTATTTGTGAGGCTGATGACCTCATTCCAATCAGCCAACTTGCAATCTTCTGGACAAGCCCAATTTAACGTGCATGCTCGTGCCAAGCACATAGACAATACATGGGCGTACTTTCTATTAACGGATAATGTGCTCTTAACTGATGTAAATACAGGTACGAATGCTGGGTGCACTATTCAGGGGGGTTTGTAGGTTTGTTTGGTTGTTTGTTTGAGCTTGCTAGATGGTGTGTGCACTCGAATGGGATCCCAAAAGGGCAAACAAAAAGGTATGAGCAAGCATGAGAGTTTACTTTCTTTTAGAGTTTGACATGAAAGCTTGAGGGCAACATTTCCGCCCCAGATACATCTCAGAAACCACACAAAGGGGACGAGCACTGGACAAGAAGACAGATTTTTCTTCTTTCTGCTCAATCTTTTGTGAGAAACAAGTTAACAGTGGTGTTCATGCATTTCTGATTTACTCATACAGCTGCTGATATTTATACGGAAACCCATACAAACCTGTATTTCGCATTGGGTAAAGTCTGTAGTTTATATTCGTTTCGTCTTCTGCCGCTTAATCCTGTTCAGGGACGCGGGGGGAAGCTGGAGCCAATCCCAGCTGACTCCGGGTGAGAGGTGGGGTTACACCCTGGGCAGGTCGCCAATCCAGCGCAGGGCGACACACAGAGACAGACAACCATTCACACTCACATTCACACCTACGGGTAATTTAGAGTAGCCAATTAGTCTAACCCCCTCTGGGCATGTCTTTGGACTGTGGGAGGAAACTGGAGTACCTGGAGGAAACCCACACTGTAGTTTATATTATTTACAGTAATTATTATTCTTGCACTGCTAATCATCTTGCACTGCACCTCCTCCGTGATAGAGACGGCTTCCTGCAATCATTCTGGTGAATACAATATCAGGCCTCTGTTGTGTTTTTTTGTCATTCTTGTGCATATTTGTGTTTTTGTATGTGCCATATAAATTACTGGATGATGCTCTATCTATCTATCTATCTATCTATCTATCTATCTATCTATCTATCTATCTATCTATCTATCTATCTACAGTATATCATTGATTATTCTCAAATAAGCACTTTATTTGTATACAGAGAAAAGCTCATTATAATCGAAAAGCAGCCATTTTGAGTTGGGGCAACACTACGTCCCAAATTTTGTAGAACTTTTTTTTATTATTATTATTTATTTATTTATTTTTTTTTTTTTTTTTTTGAGAAATTGTCAACACCTCTTTTTCCTCCTGTCCTGTTTTTTCCTGTTCTGTTTACAGGTTTTTCAGAGTATGGTGGTCGGATCCACATATGACCACACCCGCTTCCGCACCACCCCACTTGGGTTTACGTTCGATACGATACAATATATGATATGATATGAATACGAATATGTTAAGCCAGGGGTGTCAAACTCAATCGCACAGGGGGCCAAAACTCAAAGCACACTTTGTTGGTCGCGGGTTGAACAGGATAATTCATTTATTGAACAGACTAAAAGTAAACGTTTTTTTTAACATAAATATGAATCGAAAAAGACAGGATACAATATTATACCAAAATAAATTAACTTAAATTGAACTTATCTTCTGCAAAACAACAACAACAACAACAACAACAACACACCATGAAAATATGAATAAAAAATGTGCTTTTAAGTAAAAGTTAAAATAATACATTACATTTTCCATTTTCTTCGCCCTTATGCCTTTTCATCAGAGCTGGATGCTTGGTATCTTTTCTTGGCAACAAGTTGGTTGATGTTTGCGGTAAGGTAAGACACAAGGGTTTAGTAAGCGTATCCTCGGCCTCTCATCGGTTTTGAAAGGCTCTGTTTTCAGGATCAGCTTTTCTCTTGCCCATTGTTAGGGGCTAGCTTTGTCTTGAAATCAGGGTCATATACATCAACAGACACTTGATTGATCTGGCATAACTGACGCGGGAATGATCGCACGTGGCCTATCGTTTGGTAACGCAGCTGTTGCGCTGCATTATAGCATTTGTAGTTTATGTGTTATCGGTGCTTCATATCGCCGTTAAAATAAAAGATATTTAAAATGATCTCGCGGGCTGGATGTGGTCCGTGGGCCTTGAGTCTGACACACACGAGTTAAGCAGTAAACAAATACAGATATATAGTGATCTTGAATCACTCCCCTGTGCTAGGTGTATTCCGTGACATGACTGAATGACCGCAAGAGCTAGCTTTTCATTTTTTACTCTTAATAATTAGTTTATGGCTATAAATAAGAGCATTTGTAGTGGTTAAGGCTTATACCATAATGGTGCTTCATGTTACCACAATTAACTCTAAAGCTCAGCTGTGAGACGTATCCGTTGTGAATTTGACAATTGTGGGTGATTTTTCATTTTTAAAGAAGTCACATTGTCTGTCAGACCAGAAAGGTTAAATAAAATGAAAAGTGGCTCAAAACTCTCCCTTTTCTAATAACGAATGATCTAATGGTTTAATGATGTAATGACTCTAGCCCTGTACCTAGGATTGATAAAATGCTTTCAGCTAAATAATTAGCATAATAAATTATAATCCTAATCAGGATTATAATCCAGAAGCTGATGACCCCTTGTTCCATATCTTCTATCAAGAAATGTCCCGTATTTATTTGGCTTCTGAGTGGTGTAATAGGACGGCATTTGCCCCGCTGGTGGGAGTTTGAATCTTGATGATGATGCCCCCACAGTCAACTGTGGCAATAGGCCATGCTCCCTGGGTGGGAAAAAAAGGCATACTGTCTCTCCCCTATCAATCACAGGAATGCAAGCCAATCCGTGAGCTCATGTATGTGGAAGAGGGCGGACAGCACTTTCTTCAAAGCCTATTAGGCCGCTCTGTGTTACGCAGTATGGAGATCAGTTTAGAAAATATATGTGCTTAGCTGACTCTTAGATCCATATGTATAGCGTGTTAACGCTAGTTCACCCTCCTTGTTGGATGACGGGGAGAGAGCTGGGTGGTGGGTGGAAATTGGCAGGTGACCAAATTGGGGAGAAAATGGGGAAATAATTGCAGCTTAATGACATGAGGAGTGATTGTGGAACTGCACAAATTGGCGGGAACTCTTGGCCGAACCTCTCGGCTGTCATTATGAGCAGCTTATGATTTGCATTAGATACCCAGAGACCCCCCCCAAAGCCTCCCTCCCCCTTGCCCTTCCCCGCAGTGTAGACTCCTGGGTTGAAGTTGTAGAGTAAGAAGGAGGAAATGGGGAAATAGTCGGGGTGAAAATTCTGTCACAAGTAGAGAGAGAATACAGGAGACTTTCTGTGACGTTAACTGGAGTCTTTTTCCTGAACGTCAATTATTTCAAAACTGGGAACTGAGAACAACCCATGCACGTATTTCACTTCACACACCTCAGCTGGCACTTTTTGTAATATCGAAGTGACAGGAAGGATTGCCATACCCACCTGCTTTCCAAGTTGCCTGCTGTCATTCTTTCCACATCCCAGTGTGTGTGTGTGTGTGTGTGTGTGTGTGTGTGTGTGTGTGTGTGTGTGTGTGTGTGACTTGACAACCTATCAGCCTTCACAGCTTCACTCACCTCCTGCAGGAGTCTCAAACTGCTTTTGTCTCGAAGGGGTGCTGGGATAATCCATAAACCCAAAACAATAATGCTTCATAATTGGCCCTCGTAACGGCGCATGGGGAGCGTCAAGCTTTAAACCCATGACATGACGACACTGGTGACATGTACAGTAATAGCTCGGAAAATGTATAATGGTAATGCGGACTCTCGCTTGTATCATAGGTATCACATGAAAAGATTGAAAAAATAAATAGATAGATAGATAGATAGATAGATAGATAGATAGATAGATAGATAGATAGATAGATAGATAGATAG
>JAQLOM010000011.1:2857469-2868809 GCA_030068315.1 Chrysichthys thysi | reverse complement strand
AATAAGAGAGTGGAAATGGTTTATAAAGCCTGAAAATATTTATAAATAATAAAATCAGGCGGAAAAGTCAGGTGATCACGAGGGAGCGCTAGGATTGGCTATAACCGTCTTAAATATGGAAGTGACCTCTAAGTAAGTCTGCCTGTACAGTTTTATATCTTGTTAAAATGATGTATGTTTAAGAGTGTAGAAAGTGTTTAAAAGCATAGGACGTGTTGATAAGACTGTGGAAAAGGTCAATAAGACAGTGGAAATGGTTTATAAAGCCTGAAAATATATCTAAATAAGAAAAATTAATGTGACTTCTCAGTATCGTGGTTTCAGCTTTCGCGGGGGGGGCGGTGCACCGTGGCTCCCGCGATAGGCGGGGGTTCACTGTAGTTCAAAAATTAACTTTGATGGGAGCAGTTTGAAAAATTTCCCATTCATACTCTATGGGGAAAAATGAATTTAAGAGAACTGAGGAAAAAAGCAAGGGATAACAAAACAGAAAGTAGGAGTGATAGATGGATGAAAAGCAGTACAGTGCTTTTTAGTATTGCCCAGAGGGTAAAGGGTTCCTATTTAACACCTAAGAGAAAAAATAGTAAGCAAAGGGATTTTAAAAAAATAACCTACAAAACAATTTTAAATGAAGTTACTATGTTAAAATTTGTAAACAATTATTTATCCTGGAATATTAATAAGAACAATAATAATAATAATAATAAGAAGAAGAAGAAGCAGCAGCAGCCAGGGTATAACAGATTAGTACAGTACTTTATAAACCATATAATTATAGGTGACTGATCTACAAAGGAAACAAAACCTCAAAAAGCAACTGAATCTCCAAAATTTTCTGTAAATTCTTCCAACGGTGAAGCATCATTCCAGGGAAAATTAGATGCTTTCAAGGAGGTCGAACTCTGAAAGCATTTAGCCAATCACAGCCATCTACCACACTCTCGTCCATGAAGTGAACAAGTACATGATGACACGGAGTAGAGTTTAGTGGAGTCAGAATGGAAGGTATGAATCACAATGAGGTAAGTGGCTCTATAAATTCCTATTAAGAATGTAACTTTAGCTGTTAGCTGCTAATGACTGTCAGCAGGCTAACTTTAGTGTAGCCTAATGCTGCCTTCAAGGAGAACTTGGAACTTGTAATTCCCAACCTACAATAAGTAAAACCTCTCATCAACTTGTCTCAACTTCCAGTTCTTTTCCTGTTCATAGTGCGACATCAAATCAATGTAAACAGTGTCTCGCCTTTTAAATAAATTTACAGCAGTACTAGCTACAGATATTTTAACACATAGGCACAGTGCTTAGCTAAATCCATAACATTGAACAATCTAAACACTGTTTTGAGGAAATAATCATCGGTGTTATGTGTTATGACTAAAATTAGTCGGCTAGTTTGATGATAACGCTGCTCACAATAGTCCTATTGTCCGCTGTTGTTGCCGTATCGCAAAGTTCTTTGTCTGAACGTTTGAAGTTCACTATAGCAGAACAGTACGAATTGCCACCAAGACTGGTAACTGTAAAAGGGATGTTGAAGTAGCTTTACAAGCTCGGATAGAGCAAAAAAAGACATTCTTTTGTGACTTCGTACATGGTTTTCATTCCACTTTGCATGTGAAACCTGCCTAGGTGGGAAATGACATTATTTCCAATTATATATATAATTATATCCAAGTTACTGTGAATGCAGCATAACTAGGTAGAACGTTACTGTAATAATTATCCTGGGCATCGGGTGTTGAAAGTCTTTGTAAAAAAAAAAAAACTCACTATTTGAGTCGAACATGAAAATGTTTTGATTTCTTCGACCATTCTGAAAGCATTTATATTTCCTTGGGAATCCCAGATGCTCCACCTTTGGCAGAGATCTTTGTGAAGTAAAGAAAAAAAAAAAATGAAACCAAGATAAATCACGTCAGAACTTTTCTCCACCCTTAATGAGAAATTACAAATTAGAAAAATTAAAAATTGAAAAATAAAAAAGTCAAACCTGGTGGCATAAACGTGCATACCCTTGTACAACTGGGAGTGTGGCTGTGTTCAGAATAACCTTAATTACATTTAATCTTGTACAAAAGTAATGATCATACAGCTGTTCTCAATGAAATTATTCTGTTTAACCCCAACTAAAGATCAACCGTTTCTGTAGGATATCATGAGATCCCACGGACCACAAAGCGCTTACAAAGCAGGTACGGCATCTCACTCGTTGATAGATATTGATCAAGACAGCGGTATCAAATAATTTTCAGAACATTAGAACACCGTGAAGGCCACCATCAATGAAGTGGAGAGAATCGAGCACCACAGTGATATCACCAAAAACAGGATGTCCCTCCAAAATATACTAAAGGACAAGACATTAGCTTGCCAAGGAGACTTCCGGAGACCTACAGAAACATCAAACGAGCTGCAGGAACATCTACCAAGTTCTGATTACTGTCTGTATGTGAGAGCAATCTCTCTTATTCTTCACATGTCTGGGCTATGGAGTAGGGTGGCTATACAGAAACCCTTCCATACAAAAATCATCCAAGCCCAAGTAACTAAATCACCCTGAACCATGTGCTAAAAAGTGTTATCATCTGGTGAGACCAATAACAAATGGTGTATAATAATTCCAAAAGGTTTGTTTGGCTCAAAAGAAAAAAGAAAAAAAAGGACATCCCCAAAAGACCCCCATACCCACGGTGAAGCATGGTGATGGCAGCATCATGTTTTAGGGCCGCTTTTCTTCAGCCAGAACTGAGGCTTTTATCAAGGTGAAGGGAATCATGTATGAATATAAATGCTAGTCTATTTTAGTGTAAACCCTTCAGGTTTCACATTTCAGCACAACAATGTGCCAAAGCATGCATCCAAATCAACAAAGGGATGTCTTAGCCAAACGATGAGCATTGTTTCTGAATGGCCTAGTTAGAGCCCAGACCTGAATCCAACTGAAAATCTGTAGAGTGACCTGAAGTGAAGTGCACACAGGAAATGCCCTGACAGATCTAGGATGATTCTGGAAGAATAAGTGGGAAAATATTGCCAAGTCAAGATGCGCCACGGTGATGGAATCAAAACAACAGCTTAAGTATTAGCTAAGGGATTGTGTACATTTACGCAACTAGGTTAGTGTAAGGGGTTTTTTTCCCCCCACAAAATAATTTCTTTTTTTTTTTTAAAGATATTGTTTTTGGCCTTTTTGCCTTTATTTTTGTATAGGACAGTAGAGATTATGACAGGAAGTGAGTGGGAGAGAGAGAGACAGGGAGGGATCGGGAAATGACCGCGGGTCGGAATCGAACCCGGGACCCCGGATGTGTAGCTTGGTGCCCCAGCCCGCTGCGCCACGGCCAGGGCCCCCGCGAAATCATTTCTGATCGTTCTTCACTGTATTTGTCTACTTTGTAAATTCTCAGTTAATGTGAGAAAATTTCTGAGGTGATTTATCTTAGTTTCAGTTTTTCCTTTTTACCTCACACACACAAAGCCATTTTAACAGGGGTGTGAAGACTTTTTATATCCACTGTACATAAAATCTGTAATGTTTCTGAGATCTGAATACTTGTCTTGTATTTAGGGTTCTGATTGCTTTTAATCTCAAAACTCTAACCTAACCTATGACTGCAGGCAAGTCGTTCATGAAAACAAAGACAAAACTGACAAAAGTGCCAATTTGTTAAATACACCACAAAAATAAAATAATTCAAGAAAACTTTTTTCAGCTCCCAAGATCCATATAACTACACGATTATGTATATATTTTAACTGTCTAAAACCAAGACAAATGGGCCAAAGAAAAGGAAAACGCGATAAAAAAAAATCATCTCCAAATAATCTCAGTACATTACTAACTAACAAAAATGTGGAATAAAGTTAAGGTTTGCCAATCGGTTACGAAATTCATCACAATAAGGCTGCTTAGCCTTGGAAATGTATGTAAAATACATGGAAATATATTAGCTAGTAATTAAACTGTGCTCCCTACTGTATCAGTACCATTTCTCATCATATCACCATTTGTTCACTAATCAAGTTCCTTTCATCCAAATAATTATTCGTCGAGCTGATTTTCGCCCAGACTAGACTACGAAGAACATTCTCATATACAAAAGCACATCACATTTGCTCACACAGAAACAAAGGAGACCTTTCGAATCCTACCTGAAGTCCAGCTGCAGCGGCATCGCTCAGGTTCAGAGACATCGTCTTAACACGCGATGAATTTTTTTTACTTTACAAAAACATGAGCCGTCTCTGATATATGTCTGAACTCTGTCGTCTATGACTAAAGTGAAACTTCCTGGTAGACCAGGAAGTCTTGCTATAGCAACATGCCACAGAAGGAAGTGTGCGTGTACTTCAGAAAATGAAAAACGCTGCTACGAAACAACTTCAGGGCTGGCCATTGTTACATACTTATCAATGGAGAGAAAAAAAGTACAATATATAATTAAGACTGTCTTACATTAGGCATAGTGAACACTTAAAAGCTATTAAAAAGCACCAGGGAATTTCTAGATTCTGGCCCAATGTAACCACAAAGACAACAAGGGCCCCGAGGGGAGAAAAAAAAAGGCCAGAAATAAGAACAGTCCTTTAAAGGGCTTCTTAAAAAGCCTTGAGCGTTTATCTCAACTTGTCAGAACATTGACAGAATTACTACCACAGGCTTATCTTAAGGTGGTTGCACGGAATATTTGACAGTCAAAAGAAGAGCTGAATTTTTCTTTACCTTCGTGAGGATGAGCGGCCTGCTCGGAGTTAGCGTGCTGTGTCTCCCCAGACGTCTACGTAGAGAAGCACGCAGGCCAAACTGCGACAACCCTCTGGTGATTTCTTGGAAAGACATGGCTCGCTGTGGGAAAAGAGCTCAAGGTCAGAAGTATATAGTTCTAGATCATTTCATTAAGGAATGGTGAATATACAGTAAAATTGGGATTTGCTCCATGCAAAAATCATTGATGGCTATGTGGTGGAAAAATGGAACCTGCCCATCCATCTATCCATCCATTATCTAAAGCGCTTATCCATCAGGGTCACTGAGAAGCTGGGTAGGTCGCCAATTTATGGTGGGGCTAACGCAAACATTTGAACAACCACTCACACTCACGTTCACACCTATGGGCAAGTAAAAATAGCCAGTTGACAAACGCTGTATGTCTTTGGACTGTGGGAGGAAAACCAGAGCTCCCCAAGAAAGCCACAGAGACACAGAGTGAGCATGCAATCTCTCCAGCTGAATGGCCCTCAGTTGTCCAACCCAGAACCTTCTTGCTGTGAGTGTGTTACCGTGCTAACCACCACACCACCCACCATTAATATTGTTTCTTCGCTTCCTTGTATAAGAAAGTTGCACATCCTTCAATCTCTTCTCTCGATTTATGTGGAACGTTTTATACGTGTATTTGAATTATACACTCACCAGATACTTTATTAGAAACATGTTTGTTCATTCATGCATTACTCAGATAGCCAATCATGGGCCGAGAGCGGAAAACAAACATAATATCACACAGATAAAGGTCACGAGCTTGAGGGGGAAAATGTGACCTTATCGTGGCAACGTTGTTGGGGCCAGATGGGCTGCTTTGTTGATTTCCTGAGATTTTCATACACTGCAGGCTCTAGGGGTTACCCAAAATTGGTTCAAGCTCACAGGAAATCTATGGTAACTCAAATAAGCATTGTTTACCCCCATGTGTGTTAACACTGATAAAGTGGCCTGGGAGTGTACGTTGTACTAATTGAGTGTCAAAGTGTACTTTACATACTTTCATGTATGTGTTACTTTTTCACAATGAAACAAATGAACAACATGGTGTTGCAGCTGGTAGTGTTATTACTTCACAGCTCCAGGGTCTCTGGGTCGTCCCTGGCCTCGGAGTACTGTCTGCATGGACTTTTGCATGTTCTACTCACGTTCTCATGGGTTTCCTCTAGGTTCGTCCCTCGCAACTCGCAAAAATTGCACCGAGGTGTGAACGTGTGCGTGCGCGCATGGGGCCTTGTGAACAGGACGGATGGTTTGTCATCCAGGATGCATTTCCAATTCATGTTCCTGAGATACTTGCTTTTTTTTTTTTTCCCCCTCTCGTGAACTTCAGAAGACACCAAGAAAGCAAAAGGCTTGAAAACTTCTTTCAGTAAAGCGGAAACACTGGAGACTCCTTCCATCATTACAGAAAGCTTTGCTATATCAAATCTGCTTATTATTAGCCATGGATATGCCATGGCTCTGGATGAGGAGTCACTGTAGAAACAGGAATAGTTCATATAACAGCCGGCACTCCTTTCAAAGCCAAGCTAGTCCTAGAAGATTAATAAACACCTTCAGATTTGAGGAATTAGCAGGTCTGTGACGTAATACGATAGGAAAATCATTATTCCTGTTCTCAAACAGAATTACTCACATTATGGGATGCTGGTTAATGAATTTGATCGATTCAAGCTTATGAAATTCATTACCCAGACCTGGATCCCCTCCATTACTAAAAACTACCTTCTAAAACAAGTTAAAATATCTTTAACCCTTTTGTATCCCCGTCGACATGAAGAAACCCTCAAACCTCAGCATGTCAGTAAAAACACTCCAGTTATAATGCAGCAATGGGAAACCACATACCTTGTCTCTGGAAGGTGGAGTAAAATCTTGTCTCTGGTGAAAGGCAACAGATGCGTCCATGCTGGTGGAGGAGGCTGGTGGTGTGTCGAAGACCAGGAGTGAGTTATGGCAAGTTCCTCAGCTCACATGAGCCGCCTATCACTGTGTAAACACCAGACCTGTTGTAAAACACAGCTCGGCTGGGCATAAAAGTCACTCAGTGGGAAAACATACTGATCGTCCAACTGGTGACCTGAGAAACCTTGCAGACGTTTAAAGCTAGCGGATGTGTCAAAGCAAGTCATGGCCATGTCATTTGTGAATGCTAGATTCTCTCTTTTAGAGAGCTTTCCCTTTGCTTTACATACTTTCGCCTCAATTTTGGACTTTTGGACTTCGTTAGCGTATCCATCACATGCAAACCTTAAAAAGTGTTTACCTGCAGTACGATCTGTTCATATATAAAGCTTATGAAACCCTAATTCTTCCCCGAAGAGGTTAAATTCGGAGAGCACACGGACAAGCCCTGAGTGCAGACGTGGTGCATAATACCCCTACAACACATGAATGCGTTTCTTTCCCTGCGCCATGGAGCTGAACCAGCCTCTGCAAGTCAAGACCGGCCGACCAACCAGAGGCAGCCGGATTCTTCCCATCTCAGTGCCTGTGTCCTGAGCCTAACACCTGTTCCCCAATGATCATATGTGCATCGGTCCATGCGTGCAGCATTAAACCAGTTTGCCATGCCATTTTGTGTTTCAGTCAGTACACCGAAGTTGGATGGTAACGCAAGTATTTACTTTCCCGTGCATTTCTGGAGAGCAAATACGGTAATCAATGATGCTGGCGCCATTGCCATCGCCGCACCTGTGGCACAAAAGCATGCCATGCAGGCGATTGGAGAAGATTAGTAAACAAAAGCATGTACGAACAAGAAAGATATCTTCAGAAAGACCAAGCATAGTTAGCATTACAGCAGAAGACATTTTTATCCTCCTTGGGTTAAGGTGATAAATGATGTAAATGTTCAGAAGCAACAACCTAAAATATGCTAGGCAAATTAGGAATTTCCATCATATCAGGTTTAAGGAGAGTACTTAAGGGAGACAAAATATTACCAGTTGGTAATGGTCAGGAGCTGTTTGCTGGCAGTGGCAATTTTGAAAACTGAGCTGAATGATGGGGGTTTTTTTAGGGGATCCGTGATCCAGTAATGAGCAGTAAACAGTGTACAGTGTTATACTATTCTGGTGCATGTCCAAGCACATGGACAAACCGCGAACAGTGCAAATTCCTGTGCGTTGCTGGGAAATGAACTTCAATCTGCAATTCCCAGCAAAAGAAGAGGAACGCTGTCCAAAACAGTCTTGCTGCACGTCCTCATACAGCAGCAGAGACAGTAGAGACAGTGCGACGGCTCGGGTTCTGATGTCTCCCACGTCCTCCTTACACCCCGGATCTGGTTTCGAACCATTATCACATCTTCGGTCCACTGAAGGAGGCGCTGCGCGGTCCCAGATTCACCTCTGATGAAGTAAGGGAAGTTGGGAGCAGCTGAAAAAGTTCTTCCCTGCAGGAATCCAGAAGCTAGTTTAACGATCCGACAAATACGTCGTCTTGCACGGGGACTATGTGGAAAAGTGATGTGTTCAGTTTCACACAGTTACTTTTACTATTAAAGCCATTAAATGCATTTTGCCTTTTTGTATATGTGGACCAGTAAACAGTGTACATTGCTATATTATACTGGGGCATTTCCAAGCACGTGGGCAAACAGTGAACAGGGCATACATATAGCTTTTTTTTTTTTAAACCTCACGTCAAACACCCCTCTTTTATATAGATGCATGTACCAGTGCAACTGTAGGAAAAGATTCCTCAAAAGCAATGCATTTGTTACCGTCAGGTAGATCAAGACACTTAGTGAAACAAAGATTAGTAAGGTGTGCTGCTGCGAAGGTCTACATGTACAAGGAGAGTTTTACAAGTTAAATCCAAACCAATAACATCGATGGATGTCTAAGTGTTGGATTTTGTGCAGCTAATTAGTTATTAGTTGGGTACATATTTCGCTAACAACTAGTACACATGGCTATAGGACAGCAGGGATTATCTTCAGGGCTAATTCTAGATAGCTATCTAACTATATTGTATAATCTAGTGTAATGTTAGCGTTTGGGAGAGTGACAGATCCTGCCAAGCAAAATAATTATTTTTTGAAGAAGTAATTAATTTTCCATTTCAGGTACTCGATTTGTCAGATTGTCTTCCCTTAGTCTGGCGCCTTTCTCCTACTCTACACTAAAATCTGTTTTTGTTGGCTGCTTGGCTGCGTTGTAGCCAAGTTATTGTCACAATGCCAGAACCAGAATATGTTGTTGAATGTGAGCTTACTTTGTTATTACAAAGGTACATTATTGGCATTAAAATTATCAGTATCATTAGTGAAAACTACCAATTAAGCGGCCTCTTTTAATCTTTTGAAATTATGCGTGTACCAAACAAATTTCCATCCTAAAGACAAAGATATAAAGATACCGCTTCATGACTTTGTCCTTGAGCTTTAAGTTTTCCAAACCCCTCTTTACCTTCTCCTATCTATCAGTGAAAAACAAGATGTTTTGACTCTAACCCTTTGATAAAAATAGAAATATTGTAATATTTCCACAGTATCAGTTCAACCTGATCACATTCTGCTCAGGTAATGAGGCAACTTTACGAGTAACTCCAGAGCGTATATAAATATCACACACACAGTCAAATGCTGCGTAAAATCAAAACTTTAACTTTAGGTTACTCGGAACTGCTCACACGCCTGAGATATCTGTGACGTCTAACTTCCCATAAACTGAAGCCTCTCTTTTCTGAAACTGGAAATCCCAGAATTTCAAAACTGGATGCCATCGCCCTCTGCTGAGCAGGAGCAGAACTACATGAAGGACAAATGTGTCTCCATGAGAAGCAACTAAGCTGACATGACAGAAGATTGATGCCATACCATAGAGCCAGAAGATGGAGAAACGAGAGGAGTCGTCAGAAAGATGAATGGATGAATGGATTTCTTGCAGCTCAGAGCCAGAGACAGAAACAAAGAGCAAGCCTGAGAGAAAGGATTCTCAGGGCTGTTACGAAGCAGGTGGCAGGGAGGGATAATCCAGGTAAGACTTTAATGCAGCAGACAAGTCTGGGGGAGGTGAAAGGAACAGAGGGAGGTGGCCAGGTTGCTAATTGTGGAATACTAATCCAATCCATGTCCCCCTCTCTTCTGAAGAAGAGCACACCAGAAAAAGACTTCACTTTGCTAAGTTTGGCTAGAAAAAGCATTAGGGGCGAGGACAGTGAGAATTCGCACCAGACCGCAGCCCACTTGGACTCACCTGGATATATAATCCGTAGCATGTAGCTGGGCTGTTCTTCCTCCTCCTCACGTTCCTGCCTGCATACTCATATCATCATGGGAGAAATCCAGACGGTATGTATGTTCAAATCTAGGGATCTGTTCTCAACAGGCACCACCATGCTTCGGTAAGTGCTAATCCTCTGGGACCAAGGCTGTGATGGGGAGTCCATATTTACTTTCACAGATGGGTGGATATAAGGAATGTACTGATTACACCACTGTATATTAACTGGCATTAGTGCTAAGTTCTTCAGTGTGATTTGGTTTGAAGAATAATTTCCAAGGTCAGCATTAGGTTGATTATTTCGTCTACATTTATTGTATGTTTCATGCTTGCTTTATGTGAATGAGAATTGTGCCATTGAAAATCTAAATTTATAAATCTGAGGTTTACGAGGTTTATCTTTTGTCTTTGGAATTTGCAGCTGAAGCTTTGGAGTTAAAGTTTAATCGTCTTCAGTGGAATGTGAAATTATGTGCAATGTTTGCAATTCAGGTGCAGAAACGGAGTAGCAAAAAATTAGACCTTAGCAGGGGGATATCTCAGATGTAGTCAGATTTATCTAGTATTTGTTTTACAGTATGAGATTATTAAACCTATTCCTAAACATTTTTACCAACTTCAAACTGCCTTATTTTAATGGCAGATAATTTTGTATGTTTCCAGAATTCAGTGCAAAAAGTAGCAAAATTATCTGCCAAAAGAACTAGACTATTTCAAGCTTGAAATTAGTAAATATGGCTAAAACTAGGCTTAATAATCTTATATTTGGTTTAATGTGATCTACAGAAAATACTAGCTAGAATTTCCTTTATTTGAGGTATATATTTTTTGCAGTGTGAGATTTTGAATATATATATATATATATATGTGTGTGTGTGTGTATTCATTATATATAAATAAAAGCTTGATTCTTTTAAGTCCAATCCAAGAACATAAAGTCCAACTTTCTAGATATTTTTGTACATTTCAAGCTTAAAATAGGCATTTGTTTCTTTTTTTATTTTAGTATTTATTTTTAATATCTCCCAATAGACCAAGGCCATTTTAAGCTCAGAATTAGCAAATATGTCTAGACATAGACTTATTGGTGTTTAATGTATTATAGAAAATACACTCATAAGGAGAAATATTGACTTACTTTTCTTTACAAATTCATAAAAGGCATAAAAAGTCTGATTCCCAGGTTTAAAAAAAAAAGTATTCTAAAGTGTACTTAATTTAAGTGTACTCATTATACTTCAATGTACTCATGGTATTTTCACACACGTTTTTTGTACTTAGTGTGCTAACGATATATCATTAGTTCAACTAAAGATATATTTAAGTACAACTAAGTGT
>JAQLOM010000011.1:2835427-2845717 GCA_030068315.1 Chrysichthys thysi | reverse complement strand
CCCTTTACAATGAAGATCTGTAAAGTTATTTGGATTTTTACATCATTATTGTTGAAATACACAGTCCTGAAAAAGGGGCGTTTCTTTTTTTGCTGAGTATATATTTAAATTTAAACAAAATGGCTGATTTGGAGTGAGGAGAAGAAATAAGTATCTGTTGGATACCTGAGGATTTTGGGAAGCTCCTTCATCTTCATCATTTTTCCCCATTCGTGTGGGACTTCTTCCCAATTCATTTCTAGGATTTGATTCATTTTTATACAACCTTTTACATGTTTGCGTTAAAAAAAAACCCATAAAGACAACAACCCACCAACAATAGCATCTATACCGTATATACGTTTCCCCTCAGAATGGGGGGAATTCCACCCGCAGCGTTAAACTACTGACCTAATGACGCTCAACGTTAAACGAGGGCTGAACTATTTTTCATTCAGCATACTTTCTATAATATTTGGTGCATCCATGAATCAATATCTACTGAGAATTAAAATCCCATCTCCGTGGCTGCCCGTTCTCTGAAAATGGGACAAAAACAAATGACGTGGCCCACCAACTTCCACCCAATCAGACAAGACGCTGTCTATAACTGCTAGTCAATTATTATCCATCAAAAGCTCAAAAGCCTGCACTTGTATTCAGGCATTCTGGTTTGGGGGATGTGACTGAAGAAAAGGGCTGTCTCTGTTCAATTCTGGCAAGTTGAATATAGAACGAGTGCTCCCGTATAATTACATATGAATGCTTACATTCTAATCACAAAGTACTCATCTATTATTCATGTGTGTGTGTGTGTGTGAGTGACAGAGTATCTAGACCTAGGCAAGAAGATCAGCGTTCCTCAGGATGTAATGATGGAGGAGTTGAACCTGCTCTCAAACAGGGGGTCCAGAATGTTCCAGGAGAGACAAAAGAGAGTGGAGAAGTTCACGCTAGAAGGTGCTGGAAAGCGAGGCAACAATGTAAGCCAAAGCTATAGTGCCGTAGTATGTCATTATTATTATTATACACTGTTATAATCCAAACAATGAATTGAGCACCCAATGCATTTAGTTCAATTATATGGTTCTTTACTTCCTTTGTTGCGCAAAGATTCCAATCTGAATAACAAATCCAGGCCACGAAGGTGAGATCTTCCTGGTCGCATTATGCGCGTGATTGTAGAGAGCTGCACACGGTGAAGGATACGGGATATGTGTATATGTGTGATTCCTATCTTCTGTAGCAAAGTGAGACATTAGGTCATCAGGCTCCAGAAGGGCAGACAGATAGAGCTCACTACAGCACAATGGTCAGCGCACCAGAAAGAAACAACCTGCTGGCCACTCTCCATCACACCGTGGCCAAAAAGGGAAGTCCGGGCGTTCTTGCACCAGGTGACTGCAAATATTTCACTCTGTACATACGTGTAAAACACGAGGTTTATAATGAGACTCACACAATTTTACTGCCTCAGGATATTCTGGGCCCCTGAAAGAGGTTCCTCCTGAGAAGTTCAATGTCACCGTAATCCCCAAGTCCTACTGCTCACCATGGGAAGAACAGAGCGACAAGGAAACCTTGCTGGCTACCATTAGCTCCCGCCTGCCCGAACCTCCTCACAAACCCGTCCCTGCAAACTACAGATGCTTCAACAGGTTAGCATGTAAATGAATTCATTGATCTGCTGGAGAACAAAAAAAAAATTAATTTTGGGTCTTTCAGTCCAAGGGGATTAAAGCTGGAGCCAATCCTAGCTGACTTTGGGCGAGAGGCGGGGTTTCACCCGGAGCAGGTCGCCAATCCACCGCGGGGCGACACACTGACACAGACAACCATTCACACTCACATTCACACCTACGGCCAAATTAGAGTACCGAATTAGCCTAATCCCCTCTGTGCATGTCTTTGGACTGTGGGAGGAAACTGGAGTACCCAGAGGAAACCCACGGACACGGGGAGAACATGCAAACTCCACATAGAAAGGCGCCCGTGTCGAACCTGGGACTCGAACCCAGGACCTTCTTGCTGTGACGCGACACCCCTTAGGCACCATGCTGCCCACATTATTGAGTCATATACCGTACTCAAACATTTCGAGTCATCCTGGGAATCCTGGAATAGTAATTCATATTAATCCCCAGTCAGAGCTGCTTACCTAAGAGTAGTACACCCAAAGACGTGCCCTTAAATGTCCTTAGCTACCTTACAAGTACGGGCCTTCTGCTGTGATTTGATCTCACCGAATGAACAGCACCAGATAATAAATCAGTGAGTCTTATAAATGGTGTGAAGTCGCAATAAAGCCCAAGGTACTGGAGCGCCAAGTACCTTTAGAGAGGTTCTGCTCTTTCACTTAACATACTATCTGGATACTCTTGTAATAGTTGGGACACCTTAAAATGGTTTGTCGTGAATTTATGGGTGATCCACGGTGCTGGTCTAGAACCAGTGCTGCGCTCCAATCGCTTCCGAAGTCAGATTTCCGAGCAGGGGATGACGTCAAATCCGACCAAACCACGCTCCATTTGGACAAGTCGCTATTGTGCTTGCTCGTTTGTCCTTTCCTGGTGTTTTACCACAAATCTGTTTTTAGGAACATATGCTCCTAAAACGCTGATCTCACCCTATTAAACATAACATTCACGTTTTAAACTGGAATCTCAGCTTCTTTTCTTTAAACCTCACGAGGTGGGGGAAGCCCGGTTCGCTCACTACTGGGTAGCCATTAATTAGCATTCCCACCTGAAAACAAGACATGGGGGTATTTAGCACATCAAAACACCGTATCAATATGAGCACAAGCTTGGAGTGCTCTGTGTAGGACTGAGTAAATGACGCAAAAATAGATAGGAGTTTAATAAACAGTAGAAAACTACAGTACAGCGTTCGCTAACTTACCATAAGCAGGGGGCGCCATTTTGGATTTTTAACTCCGGGTTGGTGAGGATCTCCACCAAGCATTCCCACTCGGACATCCGATATCAGGGGGCATTCTGGTTGACCTTCAGGACACGGATATCCCGACTTCTGAGGACAAATCGGTTGCAGTACAAAAACTGCTTGCATCAGGGGCTGGGGCGGGATTATCCTGAAGAACAAGACCAACGGAAACATTGTCACCGCCATTTAAAAAAAGAAATAAAATTCAGAGCTAGTGTAGTGTCTACTCTGTCTATCTCAAGGAAGAAGAAAAACTAAAGCTTCAGTATGGACGTGATGATTTAGTCCACCATTGTTAGTGTTGCTGGGAGAGTGGAGACGTACGCAAACATATACAGTGATGTAATGACATGACTCCGTGATGGCCTCCTAGCTGGTGGGAACGCAAACCTGTTCTCAGAAGGTTTGTCGGTTGAACCAACTCTAAGCTAGCACTAGACCTAGCCCTGAACTAGCAAGGGGGTGTCAGACATCTCGTCTGATAGCCAGCCTAGGTAGTTTGCATACGGTAAGTTTTTTTTTTTTTTAATTTTTATTTCCACAGCAGTACCATGAATGCCATTGTAGAAAGAAAGATTACAAGGAACTGTAAAAATGTAACATGAAAAATATGCACTTTAATGGTATAATTCTGATATGCACATACTTGTACACTGTAGTGTTGGAAATAATGGGACCAATAATGGTGGAAATAATGGGAATACCCTATACCCAGCCCTGTATAATCTACCCACCAGCCAAACTGCATTTAGCTTGAGGAAACTTGTCCCAGCAGTTTTAACCCTGGAAAACCCAAACCACCCCATCATAATCGGAAAAATATCTCCATTGGCTGAAATGATGCTACACACTCAGTGAACCCATTTTAATGAACCCTTTCCTACTACATGTTATGAAATGATCCTTAGGAAACCTCCAGGGATGTCCACTAACCAATGAGTGGATTAAATATAAGGGAGATATAAAAGTCTGGGTGAGATATGACCCCAGGGGTGCTCCAGGGTTAAAGAAAAAGGGGAGAATAACACATGGTGGCAGTTAGGATTGGAGAGGAACCGACACCAATCACGCCAGACGGTTTCTTTCCTGTAGTGTGCTGCCACCATCTGCAAGCATGAACCATAGCGAACATGCCAGAATGATCGCATACATATGAACAATACGAAAACAAAATGCACGGTGCATCCTGATTGCAAAATTAGCGGAATGTCAAAACAATTAACAGGAACAAGGTCTAAATATCTGCACTTAAATGAACAGTTGATTTGTGCTCCATAAATAGGTTAAGACTTGATACCAGTGCAGTTGACTGCACAAGTTAGATTAATGTACTAACTTGATGTTATCAGTTCTTTAATTAAATTACGTGGGTGATAATCGACCGTGAAGACGGTCTAGCATTTTGGGAAGGAGTCTCCAGGGTCTGATGTAAAAAAAAAAAAAAAAAAAAGTAATTGTTGAAAACTTGCTGTTCTTTAAGAGGACAAAACAATTCAGGGGATAATGTTATTGGGTAATACTTACTTCCAGGGTTCTAACACACCACATATTTGTTAGAACATCACACATTGTGTTTTATTCCTTAAATACAGGCAAAATACATGAAATTGGTTTAGAATTAACTGTGAGAATTTGAACACAGCATTTTCCCCACATAGTCCACGTACAAGACGACACATTTGTCGAATCGTTCATCGAGCTTCTGGATTCCTGCAGAGAAGTTTTTCTTCTGCTCCTGAAGCCAGGTGAACCCCGCTTCCTTTACTTCATCATCAGAAGTGAATCTCCGATCGTGCAGCGCCTCCTTCAGTGAACCAAAGATGTGATAATGGCTCAGCACCAGATCCGGGTTGTAAGGAGGACGTGGGAGACGGCGGAACCTGGTCTGTTGCACTGTCTCTGCTGTTGTATGAGGACAATACATTGTCGTGGTGCAGTGAGACTGTTTTGGACAGCATTCCTCTTCTTTTGCTGTGAATTGCAGGTCATTTCGCAGCAATGCACAGTAAGTTGCACTGTTCACCGTTTGACCATGCACTTGGAAATGCACCAGAATAGGAACCTTCATGTCCTAAAAGAACATGAACAGGATTTTCCTGAGGAAGGGCTGAATTATGAACCATTTCTTCACTGGAGAACATGGAGGTCTCCACTCCACACTTTTGCTCTCTGGGTTATGGTATAATTTTAAAATTGACATTACTTTTTGTTTCTCCATCATATTACGCGTAGAACTGCACGAACAGGAATTGTAATACTCCTCACAAACACGTCTTTTATTCCCAATAAGTTCGAGCTGGTTTGAGTTTGAAAATGTACTTCAAGAGATTAGACTTTCATTTTGCATGGAGTGCAATCATTTATGAGAGATGATGGTCATTGAATAGAAAAAAGAAATATGGTTGCTGGTAGAAAGCCCAGAAAATTGGGATTAAACTCCATCTTCACCAATTTGACAACTGAAAGCTGTAGCCACCTTGCTCAGCTGAGACCGTGGCGTGTGGGTGGTGCAGATGCCGACACGTGTTGTTTCCTGTGTGGTCAGAAAATTACATGTGTGTATGTAAAAAAGACTTCACAAACAATAATCCCTGATAAGAGAACATTGTTTTCACAGAGCTCCGATGCCATTTGCAGGGACAACAGGTAGTGCCCGGTCCCTGCCGCTGCCTGGCTTCGAACTCCTCCAAGCCTACACGGAGCCCAGCCTCACTTGGGAGAGGATGTGTGCTCGGCCCAACTTTAACCGCATCCCGAGAGGCTGGAGAGCTTAAAGCTCCGCCGAGACCTTGGAACCGTAAAGCAGGCGTGGCGAAGAGCCACATTTCAAACATCTCTGAAGACTCACTCTCACTGTACTCGCACTTTCATCAGCATGCATGATATGTCGCCATATAAACTGCAAACTGAGCCAATGGACACAGAGTAATTTTTTTTTTAACCAAGGCTTACAGCTAGCTCTACGTTCACAGATAGCAAAATTAAAAGAGAAGCCTTTAAAAGGGATCGTGACAAACATGATAAACAATGCATATTTGCCTTGTGTGGTGTCTTTTATTGGACAAATCCATTCTTCGTACTGATCAGTGTTGTTATGGTTGGTAAGAGGGACTATAAGAGTGGTCAGCAATGGCCTCATGTGGTATTTACTGATCACTGCAAGTATTTTTGCTTGTTACACAGGACTGTTTAAAAAAAAAAAAGAAAGAAAGAAAGAAAGAAAAGAAAAATGCCTCCTTTCTTTTTATATATATAAAAAAAACAACAAAAAAATTATTCCTCTCAGCGTTCTGAAACCTTGAACTCCAAATATAAAAGCATTACAAACGTCTTATCGTTTTACTCGGGCTATAATTACTTTAGATATTTATTTCTATAATAGCTGGAACACTACAACAGGTTCAACAAGTTCATAAAAGGTGAGTGATATAAAAAGACTCCAGAAATCAGGTTTCTTCTCTCCTATACACATCAGCACAGCGAGGTAGCTTCTACAGTCTAGGAGCCTCCGTGGCGACTGGCATGGGCGCCCATCCGCAGAGGGTCCTGGGAAGGATAATGGACCTGGCCTGGAGGCCTCATTGCCATTGGAGGTGGCATAGGAGGAGCCATAGGATCCATGGAGGGGTACATAGGGGGGCCAAAACCTACAGAGTACGAGAGTGCAGTTAAAAAAACAAACAAAAACCATCTATGCATTTTATCATTCATAGAAAGTGCAAAGAGAGAGGAAGGCGTACCTGGAGGTGGAGGCATGGCGACTCCAGGCGGAGGGGGGATTCCTAAATTTATGACGGCAGGACCGGGGTTAGGCGCCAGGTTGAAGTAGTTGGCCGAGATGTCGTCGGTGGACACGGGTGGTGGAGGCAATGCTGTTGAAAATAAGTTTGTCAGTGCATTCCACAAACAAGACTGTAGTAGCAGAAGTGATACGAGATCACTTTTTGGGATTACCGTCTCGGCGACAGAGTCTCAACCTTGACCCCCCGAGGCCACATGCGTCACTGAACGAGGGATTTTAATGATAATCTGATGGACTAGGGCCTAGGCCATCAGGTTATCATTAAAACTCCTCGTTCAGTTTGAAACTCTATTTTTTTTGTTTTACACCCATTTCACAGCAGCCTGCAGCAAAGCCGTGTTTAACACACAGTCATGGGCGGCGTTCCAATATCCATACTTTCTGTACTTAGTTTGAGTACGTAGGGCGTTCCCATTACGAAAATAAGTGTACAGAAAGGACCCGGATGGTGCCCTCATAACGGGCAAATTTTGGAGTGTGGAACAATGTACACTTTTCGCACTGAACGGCCGCCATCTTAGCTATGTAGCGGAAGAGGCGGACCCAACTCGGCTCGAAAAATAACTAAATATGAATCGTACGAATTATGTTTCTCCTAAATATCACCTTCATTAAAAATTGCCTAGTAAAAACACCATTAAAACAAACTTGCTTCCAAACATTTTCCAACGGACCTCTTCAAACACTGTTTATACCCAAAACCTGTTAACACTCAGGTCGAAAATATTTCACGATAACGACCAACATAAATAGGTAAGTACATTAAATCCTAATGTAAATAAAGATGTAAATACAACTGTAAAGGTCATTTACCTTACATGTGTTTACACCATACTCCTCACAAACACCAGACTTCTTAATGAGCTCTAATTTCTGGCCAACACTAAGATTGACACACTTTCTTTTACCACTAGACTTATTCAGACCAGCGGATGCTGTCCGTTGCATCCAATATCCGTTAACGCGGTGTCCGTAGATGAGCAGATTGACTGTACACATCTTTTTTGCCCCCCAGTGCATATAAAAGGGTCAAAAGAAAAATGTGCGTTTTTTGTTTGGCTTTTTGCACGCACAGGACAGCCATGAATTCGAGCTAGAAAGATACTGTTCTGGTTTTGTAATCAAGATACAGATTTTGCAGTCTAAACAGTTCCTGGGCGATATTTCCGTCTGGAGCCTGCTGTCACGTCACACATCTCGGGGATGGTTAAAACACACAGACTTTTTAAAAAGTCATGACAGCCAGAGAACGTTAAAGTGAACATCTCACTGGATAAACGACCCAAGTGGGACCCGTGCAATGATGATGCTCCTTTATAAAATTTACACATATTTCCACGTTCCATTTGCTGAACCAGTGCAAAGCACAGGAATGAATGCCCAACACGGTGACACGCCCGGAACAAGCTGCTTTTGATGTAAAAAAATAAAATAAACGGACTTCACGCCCCTAAAAGAGCGATTATTAATTAAAAGAAAGCAAGACGCGATCCTGAATAAACCCGCCAACCTGAAGCGTTCACACTATACCGGTTATTTACAGCACTTTTCAGTGCCTCGACCACATGACCATATCTAATCCTATTAACAGTAACACAGCCTTAGCTGCATGCCCAAACGCAATTTTCCCCCCAACATACCTCCAGGGAGGCCGGGCACAGGCTCCAGTCTGATTCCACTCTCAGTCACGCCTTCCTTTTCTCCATCTTTTCCTCGTGCTGCCTGGGACCTTTTTCATTAAAAAAAAAAAAAAAGAATAAATCAATATGATTTTTTACACAGGCACGGGTCAACACCCCCTGCCCAAAGCTATTGTTATTGACTTCTGCTTTGTTGCTGTATGACACACGAAGGGAGCTTCAAAAGGCAAGCTTGACGTTCTTCGCTACGCTCGGTGACTTACCTGCCCCACTTGACATTGAGGCGATGGCCGTGGATGATGAGCTTGTTGAAGGATTTCTCCGCCGCCATCTCGGCAGCCTGACGCGTGGCAAACTGGATGAAGGCGCACTGCTGCCTCTGCACTACGGTGATGGTGCGGATCTCCCCAAACTGGTAGAAATAGTTCCTAGGAAGTTTATAAAAAACAAACAAACACGTTGGAAATCCACTCGCAGCCTGAAGGTCACATCAGCCAACTCGTGCGTATTCATCATCTTACATACCTGAGCTCTGAATCTGTAATGGTATCTGCCAGGCCTCCGATGTACAGTGTGGTGATGGACTTGTCCTCGGGAGGGTCTAACCTCGGCATGGTGGAGGCTCGCTTCAACAGCTTATTAGCCACCGGGTCGTTAATGCCGTAGTAGCGGTCCTTAATGTTCTGATCAGCCAGCGGGTCATCCGGATCGGTGGGCTTCTCATGCCTGTAGTGCAGGATTACATGCAACACTCAGCACAAGTGGGAGGACATGTCTTACTAAAGCCAAACCCAAGAAGAGGAGTTGTAGCTCACCTGTAAGGGCACTCCTCTCCTCTACGGCACTCTCCTTTCACCCAGAACGAGCAGATGTGAGGTCTGTTCCTCTTGTAATATGGAGTGGTGCGAGCGAGCTTCAACAGCATGTCACTGGCCCCGGGGGCTTTGCCCAGCGCACCGACCGGCCTTGTGCCATCAGAGTTCGCAATCTAGAAGCAGGACGTTTGACTTTTATTTTTATATATATATATAAAATAATTAGCAGTTAGAATCTGCACTTGAAAACAAGGACTTTGCAAACATGCACACTGCTGTACATGCAGAGACTTGGAAGACACAAAAAACGGCTGGAAAGAGAAAGATAAATGTAATGTACATTGAACCCCCGCCGACAGCTGAGGTCACTTCCTGTTTACTAGCTGAAGCGGAAGTGGCGTACAGCGCCACTGTGTATTCATCCACTGATGAAATTCAGTGCATACGGTCTTATTTCGATTTAAATGTTCTTTTAATGTTTGAATTAACATTTTTTTAAAATGATATTTTTTAAAATGATATTTTATATTCAGACAGACAGAGAGAGAGACACACAGACAGACAGACGGGGAGAGAGAGAGACACAGAGACAGACAGAGAGAGACACAGAGACAGACAGAGAGAGACACAGACAGACAGAGAGAGACACAGACAGACAGAGAGAGACACAGACAGACAGAGAGAGAGACACAGACAGACAGACAGACAGACAGACAGAGAGAGACACAGACAGACAGACAGAGACACACAGACAGAGACAGAGACAGAGAGAGACAGACAGAGAGAGACACAAAGACAGAGAGAGAGAGACACACACACAGACAGAGAAAGACAGAGAGAGACACAGAGAGACACAGACAGAGAAAGAGACACAGAGACAGAGAGACACACAGACAGACAGACAGAGAGAGACAGAGAGAGAGAGACAGACAGAGAGACACACAGACCGAGAAAGACAGAGAGAGAGACACACAGACCGAGAAAGACAGAGAGAGAGACACAGACAGAGAAAGACAGAGAGAGAGACACAGATAGAGAAAAAGAGACAGAGACACACAGACAGACAGACAGAGAGAGACAGAGACAGACAGAGAGAGAGACAGACAGAGAG
>JAQLOM010000011.1:2821855-2832391 GCA_030068315.1 Chrysichthys thysi | reverse complement strand
ATAAACCCATAATACACTTTAAAAACATGTTTTTGAGGCCTGAAACACATTCATTGTATTTACATTCATTTCAGTGGAAAAATTTACTCGGGTCACAAACGGTGTCTCGGAACAAATTCAGTTCCTGATTCGAGGGTCCACTGCACAACTGGAAAGTGTCCTGAATTCGTTACGCTGGACGTCAGCCGTACATCTGGATCGTTGGAATCGGTGACGCGAGTGTGTTATCTAAAACCAACAGCTTTATAAAATCAGCTCATGTGCAAGATGTTGAGTGTAAAAGCTGCCTTACGGCGATTATAAAGCTAATCGCGACTGGGCAATGTCCGTTTTTAGGGTCAGGTGCGGTCATGATGTCGAGTCACCGAGGTCAGGTGTGCGTGTGTTTTATGAAGAAACGATGCTGTTTAATTGTTCCGCTTACGAGGCTGCCTGAGTAATACGCTTCAACTGTATTAGGCCGTATTACTAAACAGGTGAAGTGCTGATGAAGTCAGGAGAGTGTTAAGGATTCTTAAGTAGCTTAGAAGACAATGGTAAGTTGGTGAAGATTTGAGTTTTAAACCGTGTCGTGCCGACAAATCGTATTTTGTCCTCCAGGTTCCTTAGCATTTGAATGCGAAATCTAAACAGGCCATAAAGCATGTTAAGGTCTTATTTTATATAAGAGAGTCTTTTATCCAGGATCTCTCTCTTTCTCTCTCTCTCTTTTCATCCTTTTCTTTTTTTTGCACACTCATAAACCAGTGTTTGGACAACAGCAGAGGTTCTCGTATCTCTCTAAGCGGAAGGCTGAAGAGGTTAACCGAGTCCACGCTGAGAAAAGAAAAGACGAGCTCTTTGAATAGACGGACGCCTCTGCCTGGTTTGTCTTTGCTGTCTTAAGGTAGAAAGGTGAACGAGAGACAGAGAGAGAGAGAGAGAGACTCGAAACGAATGGCTCAGCTCTGAGGAAAAAGAAAATCAAACACGGTCTTTAAGCAAAGAAATCAAAGATCTTGTCAAAGATGCCAGAGGGAACACAGGGGAAGACCCGGAGTCAATAATGGAAGCTTCCTGACCGCCTGAGGTCGGAAGCTCGGGCCTGAAAGAGGTGAACTTGGAGCCTGAGTGCCGCTTTGGTGTTTTCTGTTAATGCCTGTCGAAGGACACGAATACGCTCCGCTCTGGTACACGCCCCTGCGCCGAATGCAACCGGCTCCAGGTTAGTCGACACTTGCGTCCTAGGCGTTTTATCCCGTTTCAAAAGATGACCAAAGCGGAGAACGTGTGCGTGACGGGTACACCGCCCGGGATATTCTGATCCCATTTTTCCGAGGGGAACATAACCCCCACCCACGCCCACCTCCACCTCCATACCCACCCTCGTCTCTGATAGCATATTGAAGCCAGATGCCCTCAGGCAGCCTTGCAATCTGTAGCTCTGCTAATACTCTTCAGCTCACGCTGTGCAGCACCACAAGGTTTAGCCCTTGTGGTGGGGGTGGGGGTGGGGGTGGGGATATCCGCTATGAGCAATCAGACAAATTGGTCAGGGTAAAGGGAATCCGGGCTCTCTCCGAGACTCCCGCTGCTCTCCTTATAACTCTCGATCTGTCGTCTCTCCGACGCTGGCTGTCTGCTGAACACGACTCTCGGATCATCGTACCGATGGGGGTTTATTTATAAAAGCCTGCTGCATGAGAGAGATGGGAAATCATTTGAATTAGTATCGCTCCTGTGACAATTGAGGCAATCGAAGCCCTGCGTAATGAGCTTCGGTTCGGAAAAGTGAGAAGTTGAGAATTACAGATTTTGGCGTAACGTTGCAAGCGTTAATCAACCGATTTCTGTTCTTTCTTTGTCTTCTGTTTTTTTGGGGTTTTTTTTTCCATTTTGCTCTTTTCATTCGGACGAGTCGTGCTCCAAATCTCTTAACGATGATGATTACTTGTATTGTTCACTTACACAAAAGTAGCTTAGTTACCAGACCTCCATCTTGGCGGTTAAACTAATACAGGCGCTCCTCGTGATTCGATGGCCCGGCTTAGGATTTTTCGAAGTTACGATTGCAATACGCTAAAAATTGTAAAATATTTAAAATTCACGGGCAGGCATCGCTGGCAGGCCAGCGTGACTGTGTTTGGTGTACGCGGACGTTCGGACAACATCCGGAAGTACATGGACAATGTCCAGATCACTTGCCTTGCGCGATGCCTCACTCTGTCCCGCAGCTCACGGCGTTACCTTGTGTACTGTACAGTGCATTACCGTGTTTTTGGGGTTTTTTTTGTGTGTGTGCTTCAAGAGCTAATTTTAATTCAAAAGCATGTCTCCTACAGGAAAAGACTCCTGGGTAGGCTAGGCTAAGCTAGGCTAATCTAGGCTGAGATACCTAAGCTAAGCTAAGTGGTTCAACATAGTGGTTCGACATGCGGTATTTTCGACTTATGACTGGTGTGGCGGAACGCATCTCCATAGCGTCATCACGTAGCAGACGATACAATCCAGTTAAACAAGGAACAATTTGATGCGTTTCATTTCACAATTGAACTGAATTCGCCTCAGCGTGCTGGACATCCATCACAAGATTCAGTCCAGATCGGTTCAGCATTGATGCGATTCGATTCAGATTCAGTTCTGATGTATCCTAGCTTTGACTCCTCAATAAACAGCAATTTGAACTTAATTCTAAATCTCCCTTTTGTCTGAGGATTGGTGCTAGGGGCTCGTGTCCATGCAAGGCTCACTCTTCCCAGAATCCAATGTGGTGGTTTTTTTTTTCTTTTTTTGTTTTTTGTTTTGTTCTGAAAGCACGTAACCGCTACCTGCTAGCTGTCTTTGCACCGAAACGCCCACAAGTTCACGGTTGGGGATGGCGTCGGATCCCGTTTCAATTTTCGTCTCCGTTTCCGTGTCATACATGGTAGCTTTCAACCAAATATCTCACATCTTATCTTTTCTTTCCTTCATTACTGCTTGCGATATGTCCATGGCCGGCTCCGAGCCATTGCATATAGAATAACCATTCGAAAACGGAATGGATAACTTATAGACGCTTTAACAATACAGTAGTCTCTCGTCTTTCACGGGGGTTATGTTCCAAAACGCCACCAAATGCCACCCCAAAATGCCTGTTTTTATTTATTTGTTTATTTGTTTACTTATTTATAAATATAAGCCCTAAATGATCCTCCCGAACTCCAAACACATTCTAGACACAATTAAACACGTAAAGAAAACATTTGCGGGCATATGGTGAGGTGAATTTTGTGTCAAATTAGTAGCAATATCATATTTCTAGCGAGTACTGCTATGGACGAAGAACTGGATTTTGGAGATTGCTGGTTGCTTCTCCCCAACCGTATTCGTCGTAACCAGCAGCCAATCACAATCAAGGTTAAGTGAATAGGGCATTCCGATTGGCCAGACTCGTTCCTTCAGCCATATATTTTTTCAGTATCCCCACACTGCGTTTTCGTAAACAACGCGTCGTGGTCTTGGTCTCTTATACACCGTACTGAATTTTATATATTATTAATATTTTACTCCATTTTAATTCATGTTTATGTTTTATGTGGCGAAATCCACCAAAACATTTTTTTAGATATTCTAAATAAAAACCCGCGAATACCCGGGGGCGCGCAATGTGAACCACGATGTAGTAGGGGATTACTGTATTTTGAATCTTACGCTACAGTTTAAGATCTAAGGTCGCCAGATTGTTTTTGGGATATCAACGGCTGCAAAAACGGCAACTCGCTACTCGGTGCGGGGGATTTCGAGAAGGCTGAGCCGGCCCCTTTAACTGCTTGAGCTATTATACTTGACTTGTTAGAAGTGCGTGTTGGCGAGCGCTGAAAGAAGCTGCAAGAGCAAACATCACCCGTTGCATCTATAGCTACAGGGCAGGCTCTCCTACGATTACACAAATCCTGGCTCATAGAGTTCACCTCCAACGAGCCTTTCTAAAGACTGTTAGGAAACCTCTTTGAGCATGTTTTGTTCTCTATAGCACTTTTTGGTATATTGCTTGCATTAACTATTGCTTTATTCTTAGAACTGAGGGGGAAACAAGGTGTCTTTTCGAGTAGTTATGTAAAGCAGGCCATTCAAAGCTTTCAGAAGATCGCATTTGCAGCTCTGTCCAGGAGCAACATCACCAATTCTGCATCCGGCTCCATCTCTTTTAATAGTAATAAATTATTCCACCTTGCAAAATCACTGGCAGGGTGTACTGTACAGTAATCCCCCCACTTTATTGCTGTTCACATCTCACGCCCCGGCCTATTCGTGGATTTTTATTTCGAATATATAGTAAAATAGTAAAAAAATAAAATAAATTGTCCCCGGTATTATTAAATATAAACATTAAGTAAAATGGAGTAAAATATGAATAATATATAAAATACAGTACAGAGTATATCATATTTACACAAGAGACAAAGAACACGTAGCGCTGTTTACGAAAACGCGGTGTGGGGATACTGGGGAAAAAAAATATGGCTGGAGGAACGAGTCTGGCCAATCGGAACGCCCTATTCATTTATACTGGGTTGTGATTGGCTGCTGGCTACGATGCCTACGGTTGGGGAGAAGCAACCGGCAATCGCCAACATCCCAGTTCAGAGTACAGCCCGCTGTAGGAGTGCTTGCTTTAAATGTGATGTTTCTGTACAGAATTCACCTCGCTATACGCTCGCAAATGTTTTCTTTGTGTTTAATTGTGTAAAGAGTATGGGAAGATCATTTAGAGCTTAAACAAATTTTTTTTTTTTTTTTTATAAAAGCATTTGGGGTGGGTGTCATCCGTGTCCGTCATCCTTCGCGGAAAGTTCCGGAACGTGACCCCCACGAAAGATGAGGGTTTAGTGTATTCTGGTTTTACTGATTTTCTTGGGGAGTATTTTGTTATGTTTTGTTTTGTTGAGTTATCTGGCTGCGCTGGGAGCGTCCCAATTCCGGGCTGATTTTTAATTAAAAAAAAGAAAAGCAAAAAAACGTTTCCCCTGTCCGAACAGACGAATACGAAGGAGGATCGTTTGCACCTTTTACGACTAAAATGCTTTTCAGTTTCCAACTACTCGGGCTTGGTTTGAACCAGATCTTGGCTTTTAATGTAAACCCAAGTGCCTGTGCACCACATTGAATCGAGTGTTGATTTGATTTATTTTTTTCCCCTTCCCACCCATACTTTGCAATACCAAGCAGCCAGAGCGTTTAGTGTGATCGATTCAACACCATTTTTCACAGAGATGTACGAGTCCAATAAACTGAAATTAGGCTCGATAATGTTCTCAGCATCGACTGTTTCTAATTAATGACGTGCTTCCACGATAATAGTCCCGGCCTTCGACGCAACCCTGAGATCCAGCCAGGAACGCGCCGGCAGAGCGTAGGTTTATCTCTGTCCGCGAAGCCTTGACGAGCCTTCACGTTGTCTACCCCCTGTTTAAAATCAGCTCGTTATGAGATCATCATATGGTAGTTACACATCTCTGGTTTCATGACTGTTCTGGCCGTCACGTGTCCTCCAGTCCAGGCAGACAGACGAGCACGAGGACGTTCTTGCTGGTTTCTTTTCCCTCCCGATAATTAAAACCCATGCAGGCCCGTTGCGTAACGTGGAGCTTTCTTCTCTAATTAACGTCTCCTTTTTACTGGCATGCTGATTAGTTGTGGCAGAATGCTGACATGATTTAATTGCTCATCAGTGATTAAAAGCATCTTTGTATGAGCAGGGACTTTCAGCCAAGCTGAGATCTGAAGTCTCACTCAAGCGGACTAATGAACGGAACGGGCTCCGATTTGTAGAACAATTGCTTTTACATCAAAACCTTCTGAGAGGTTTAACAGGCCCTGCGGAGATTTCTTCATTAACTGGTTTTCGGATCTTGTTTGTTTGTTTGTTTTTGTTTTGTATTGTATTGTATTGTTTTTTTTATGATCGTTACAGATAATGGAAATTTTTGATGGGTTTTTTGCATGCTTTAAAGGAATTACTCTTACCCCCACGTGAATCTAATTTTCCGCCGTTCACGTGACTCGAATTTATTCAAGAAACAACAGGCGATATGTTAAATATCGGTTGTTTGCATGTATGGTTACGTGAGTGAGTAAGTAAAGTTTATTTATAAAGCACTTTTCACAACCCAAAAGTCACAAAACGCTGTACACAATGAAATGAGTTAAAACAGTTAATGCAATAATCTTCGTAAAAATTTCATTTCTATGAAATTTAAAAACACTTTCCTCGTTGGGTAATGAAAGTTACAGCCCAGCTTCTTGTAATCAATTTTTTTAAGTTTTTAATAACACTTGGACATATACTGATATTTTAATGACTTCCCATGCTAATTTATACACATTTTTTGTTTCAAGTAAGAAAGAATTTTTTAATGCCCGCGCCGAGACTTGAACTCAGGACGTCAGGCGCGAAAGGCGAAGCTCATACCATTCCGCCACTGAGAGCATTTCTTTCTAAATTTATATATGGGGAAAGTTATATTTAAATGATGTAATACATAACTAAATGTCCGTTATCTCCACAACCGAGCGCAAATATTTTTTTCAGATTTTTAATATTTGAATTTTTCCAAAAATGTTTTTTGGCTGAAATGTATTGTCATCGGAGTAGAACATGTCTACCAAGTTTGAAGTCGATAGGTTAACAGGAAGTGGGTTAAAAATTGATTACAAAATTTGTACCAGACAAATAGACAGAAAGTTAAGTAGTGTTGTAAAAAAAAAAAAAAAAAAGATGAACAATTCTAGATAATACTAAATAAAACCATAATATCAAACTAAATAAACATAAAATAAGTAAAACAATATGATCAATCGATCGGAAAAAGCAGCTCGGAATGCGCACCACGTGGAAACGTGAGGTGGATGGACCGCAGAAGCAGACGCCCACATTAGGTTCCACTCTTGTGATTCGAAAACAGACCAAAAATCTGAGGGTGGAAAGTAAAATGAAAACTGGACGGTTAACCTTAAAATGAATGAATGAATGAATAAATAAACCACTTAGCATGCCGCTAAAGGTTCTTTTAAAGACTTCTCTCAGTCTCGCACTTTGTCTATGCGTCTCTTGGGAGTGTTGGGAGATGTTTGAAAATGCTGATGGGTGTCGCTCAGTGCTAGGTTTTGGTTACCTGGAGACCTTTCTGATGAGCCTAAGAACTTGGCACGCTAACGTGACGAGGAATAAAACACGACGTGTTTGAGTGTAACATGTTATGGGTGAAAAATCTATGCGTGATAGAGTGCTGGGATACCACCGTCATACGTCCTTTGTGCTAATCGTTAACGAATTTAAACTTCCTTAGAGTAAGATTGTGTTTTTAGGATGTTTTACTAATGAGCTTGGTTGATCTTGGATCCCACTCGGGGACTGGGAGGTCATCTCAAGATGGGCGGGCTTCTTTTCATTCCATGTCTCTCAAAACATTTCTCTCTGAGACGGTCCGTCTTTCACCCGCGCTAATGAACGGTCATTAAACATTAGGCCTTGTTTACAAACGTGTTTTTTTTTTTTGTTTGTTTTTTTTGGAAAGGTTAACGTCCAGTTTTCATTACCGCCCTCAGATTTTTGGCCTGTTTTCAGTTGACGAGGGGAACCTAATGTGGGCTTCTGCTTTTGCCATCCGTCCACCTCACGTTTCCATGTGGTGTGCTTTCCGAGATGCTATTGCGCTTTTCCACGGTTGTAAAGCGCGACCATTTGCGTCACTATAGACTTCCCATGTGCAGCGAAACCTCCACAGGTTCACTCTTTGTGATCGATTCGAAACCAACCTAAGAAGTTTTTCTCTATCGCCGTGTCCTATCTGGACGCTTTGAGCAAAATATACCTCGTCTTTTCTTTCCGCTCGTTCACAGCCGCCTGCAAGACACCGAGGCAGTTTGAAGGAATTTAAAATATTCATCCCTCGACAGCAAAAGATCTTCACTTTTGGGTTGGGTTAAGATCCGTGGCATAGGGTGTTGCCGGATACTTGTGGAATTGTTTTTTGAATACCGCCACCCTCGGAAATAGCGACTTGCCACTTGGCACAGAGGATTCTGGGAAGGTTGAATCAGTCGAGGTGAGGTAACTGCGACTGAACATCTTCCACAAATATCCACAAATATCCACTAATATCCTCGGACAGTTTATTCCAAAGCACTTCCTGTATCCTGCGCTGCCGTGTTACGTAAATCTTCAAGCGCACCTGCTTGACTTCCTGTTCACCGGGTGTCCGCTTGTGGGAGTTCAGGCTGTAGTCCAGAGCGCCCATGGCCACATCTCTACACCTGCTCGCATTCTGTTGAGCAAGCGCAAAGAGTAATTAATCTTCAAGAGGAGCTTGCCAAAGCCAGGAACGGCATAACTGTTTGTCCTCGTCGCGGGGGCGCTGCCGAATCCTGGTTGTCCTCAAACCCCTCCCTCATGTTCACATTGTCCAAATGATGCCATCTGGTCGTCAGGTTTCTTCCCACTTGTCTCCTGTAGGCTCTTCAGTGGCACAGCTTGCATTCATTATCTTTAGACGGACCTTGGCCTGATCTGTATCTGATCTCGGTTTAATTTGCCCTCGATGTTTTTGGCTGGGTGGAGAAAAACCACTCCGGATCAAAGTGTCAATAAACCTGTCGTTTATATATTTGGCCCTATTAAAATGGGCTTATAGACAGATTTACAGGCACGTAGGTCCAGGAGACGTCATATTAACTCATGGGCATCGGGGGGATATTTGGACATCTGCACCAGAAACGCTACAGGCGCCTCAGCATGCTGGACATCCATCAGTCGTACGTGATTTTATCCCGCCGATAATACCGACGATCTTGGATCTCCGATGGAACGGGGTGTTTAAAATTCAATTTTTCTTCAGTGTCTAAGCGAGGAAAATTCCTTGGTGCCTAGAAGGCTGCCATCCTGCAAGCCTGAAGCCGGATTTCTTTCACAGCTGAATTATGAGTCTACTTTGTGCATTTCTCATGCATGCGCGTTTCACGAGGATGCTGTCAGTCGTGTAGGTTCCAGGAAACACACCCTCTTTAAGTCGAGTCATGGAAACGTTGCTGTGGTCAGACGCCTGGCCAAGACGTCATATGCTGAAAGAGGTCCTGGGAACACTAGGCATGGGTACTGAAAATCAGCTAGGTTGTACGTAATGAGACCTTGACTGCCGTTCATGCTAGGCGTTTGTAACGACGCAGCGTATCCTGTCGTTCGATACAAGGCTTTCGATTTGATACGTCTAGGTCCGTATCAACAGAGCGCTGGTTGTTCGGCATAGAATCCCGCTTATGATACGCGAGGTACAACGTTCACATTAGCGAAAGACAAAGCAACAGGCGACCAGTCATCCTCGATGTACGCGCGCATCTAGGCTACGTACTGAGCCGAGAGTCGATCGACCTCGATGCGTACGATGTGCAAGTTGAGACATTTTCAACTTTATGCAAATTAGGTATGATGAGGAAGTAAAGCTACTGGCGCCAATCCAGTGCCACGTGTGGTACAGCTTTCTTTCTTTTTTTCTTTTCTTTTTTTTTTTACGACATTGCCCCTTAAACATACTTGCAGTTAGTTCCCACTTCTGTAATGTTGTAAAAAATCTGTAGTGACATTATGAAGAAAATGGACAAATGGGAAGCTTAGAAGAAATTCCAGAGTGTACAAAATTAGTACAGTTAGCGTCCGGACCAATTCGTAGCAGGGATTTTAAACCAAAACTTCCACATTTGAGCAAGACCATGTGCCGTGAGGTGTACATTTTTAGGTTCTGCTGATTCTTGTCAGAATTCCAAAAACTGGTTGGACGGTGCACACCCCCAGACGACAGCGTTAGTGCTCGCTACAAGTACTGAAAGCATCTTGTGTCCAGCTAGTGACTAATGAAATCCACAAACCAACACGTCCTCCTCTGGAAAAACGTGGCTTCCTCTTTATCACATTGGGGGGAAAAAAACAAAAACAAACCAAAAACAGCCACACCCTGGTCATTAGATAGATGCCTTCCGTTTCACTGAGTGTACAATAGCTTTGTGGCGTTTTCAGCCCGCCGTTCCCCCTGGCTTTCCTCTCGACCCTCTTCTTCGAGCTTCTGAAATCTTTATTCAGAGACTTGTTCGGGCTTGTATTACATTTGCGCCGCGGTATTAGATCTCGAACGAGTCATCCGTCGAAAAATGGGACGCTGATGAGATCCCCTTATTATTTATCGGCAGCGCTGCGGAGGCTTGTTTTCCCACCGAAACTTCTCATGCCTTTTTGTCCTGTTTTTGTTTTGTCTGCAGATGCAGTATTTCCGAGATCAGCGCTTCATATTTGTTTGTGTCTGGTGTAGCAGGAGGCGTTTTATAATTTATAAGTACAGTGCACCCTCGGGTCGCGAATGTGTCGGGTGACGAACAAATCGACGTACGGACTAAATTCCCGAGCAGATTTTGTACCGTCCAACGAACAAATCCTCGACTGACGTACAGGCAGCCGACCCACGCTTCACACCACAAACATTCAGTTCCGGTCAAGCACTCGTGGTGTGAACGTGTTCGACGCATTTT
>JAQLOM010000011.1:2795358-2806706 GCA_030068315.1 Chrysichthys thysi | reverse complement strand
TATATATAGTTTGTCATGAATGTACTACGTTGCTTTCTTTACTGGCAGAGTTTCCTGTAACATTTCATTTTTGCTGGAAAAGTACTGTTTAGAAATCTAAAATATACTCAGTAATGCGGAAGTCATAAAAATAAACATCTTTAGCATAATTTATCCTGGAATGATCTCGCAAGTGCCATGGGGTTTATAATTCAAATATATGATATTCATATATCCGCTTATGAAGAAAGGCTTCGCTTGTCACAAAAACATTACAGTGAAGCAGAAGTCTTCTCCATATGTTGGGGAACTTCGTACTTTCGTTTGAGGTATTGTGGACGTGCCGTTATATCGTAGGACAAGCTGTTCACGAATATACGCACCAAGCGATCATCACCAATAATAATAATAAGATGATACGAGCATCCCATGCTTTTTCCCCCCTGATGTCCTGGCACTCTTCCTTGATTACCAACGCAGCTACAGTGGGTGTTGTCCTTATTGTAGTTTAATCTTTTCTCTCTCTCTCTCTCTCTCTCTTTTTTTTTTTTTTCTTTTTTTTTTTTCTTTTTCTTTTTTTCTTTTTTTTTTCCTCGGAAAATGTAATGCAGACTCGCAGGTGTTCTGGAGCAGGGTGCAGGACATGTCCGTGAATACTAATACAGCGGTCCGTTCAGAAAATTGATAGCATTTGCTTTAGGAGCGTCCACCGCGGCTGACAGGTGGACGCTGATTCATGTTTCTCCTGACAATTTCATGCTCTTTTTTTAGTCTTGGCTCTTCCCTGTCTTCTGTCCTCCGTTGTGTAATCCATTGGCAGGCTGTATTTATCAAATGCTTCTTCTCGACCCGGAACTGACGCTGGGTTCAGGTTTGTCCAGCGTGACTCGGTTGTCTGGTGCATATTGTCCTGCTCATCAGACAGTTGTACCCGTGTCTCGTTCTCTCTATCTGCTTCTCAATGGTGTCGTTCAGCTCTGAAGATTCATCACCCTACACACACACACACACACACACACGGACGTGTTCTATACGAGCAGCATCTTGACAGGACCCAGGTGGCAACAGTTCTCTCGCTGCGTGATGGTTGTAAAGTGCAAGGCCTAGCATGACGCTTCCTGCTGACAGCCCGGTACCCGAGCTGACATTACCGTCAACGCAGAAACCTGTCAGAGGGAGCAGGAGCACGAATCTCATACCAACCTTATTTATGCGTAGTTGGACCGGATTCTGAAATCTTTTGGTTTGTTTGGTTGGAAAACGAGGATAATGGACAGGATAAAAAAAAAAAGGTCGCAAGGTTGAACATGGAGAATGGCTTACTGCACTGAAGACCACATTGGGTTCCCCTTGTGTTAGCCATGAAGAGGAGTCTGAGGTCACATTGGGCACAAAATGGTCTGCCACGTCGGACGTTGATAGCTTTATTCGGCTTTAGTGTGTTCCGAGATGCTTTTCTGCTCACCACGGTTGATTGAGATACCATTCCACTCCGTGATCTACTTCAAATGAAATCGCACCAAAAACGAACAATAACCCTGCAATCTCCTCATTTCTGTTGAACAAGCCTCCAGGAAAACGCTTTTCGACTTCTACTTTGCGTTATACGAATAGCCAGCAAATAGCTCGGATTCTTTTATGGCCCTCGTCATTTCGGGCAGCGACGCGCAAACCGGGCTTCGCCTCAACAACCCTAGAAAACTCCTCAAAGAATACATAGTTGATAATCCACTGGCATGTCGCCCGTGCAGGAGAGAACGCAGATTAAAGCGATCATCTGAGAGATGGATTGGATTAAACGCTAGACCTATAAACCATGCTGACAGCGGAGGGAAAAATACTGCAGTCGACCGAAGGCCATTTTGTGAAGCGCTGCTCTGAATCAGGTTTATGCAAGCGCGCGAGATGTCCTCCTACCCCAACCACTGGCGCGCGGACATGAGACCGGGCTTTTCGAATTATGGTCTGTTAATCATCACCGGTTTTATTGCGCAAACATTCATGTAGAGTGAACTTTACGGAATGCGTGCAAGTTGTTTGTGAGCTTCCAGGGTAACTCTATCTGATCCATGGATATATGCGCACATACATCCCGAAGAGCGAAATCGGTGAGTTATAGAAGTTTTTTTATTGACTTCTGCAATATTATCCGACTCCAATAAAACACAAATCATCTGGGAGTCCCTCCTATCCTGCGTTTTATTGACTGGACTTGAATAGCAATCTTCCAAGCAATACTGTCAAGGTAAACGTAGAATATTTTGAAGTCTTTAATATGAAATCAGATCTCTCAAAGTTTGTATGACGTCCTTCAGGTTAGACAAGGAAATAGTTACCAAGGTTTAGTACAGTGGTACCTCTGGTCACGACCATATTTCGTTCCAAAACTCTCGTCGTGACCTGATTTTGTGGTTCCCCATTGGGTCGTATGTAGATACAATTAGTCCGTTCCAGACCCCACGAACTGTGTGTGGACATTTGTGTTTTTTGTTTTTGTTATTTTTAAAGATTTTTCAGCACAAAAATAGCTAATTATACCATAGAATGCAGATTGTCATAGTAAACTAAATGTAAAAACCTTGAATAACACTGAGAAAACCTTGAACCGCAGAGAAAACTAACGTCGCACGAGGCCGTGTTAGACCTCTGTGAACATTTTTATTATTTTTTTTATGAGTTTTAAGCACAGGAAAAAAAAGCAAAGTTCAAACAATTCGTAATTGGACAAAAACAACCCAGAAAACGAACCTTGCGTGAGTCGACGTTTGGCGTTAAGGAAGTGAGGAGGAAGAGGGGCGGGGTGGAGGTTACTGTACAGCCAATGAACGCACGTCTGACCGAGATTGATTAAAGGGACACGTGTGTCTTTGTTAGGTACGCAATACGCCATTGCGCAATACGCAAACAGAAAGTGGGAAAACACTGGCACGTGCGAAGCAGAAGGGGAAAATGGGCGGGGCTGTGTTTGTTTGGCGCTCGATTGTGTGGTTGTGACCAGGTCTTAAATTTTGCCAGATTTTTTTTTTGGCCTCAAACCGATTTGTTCGTGTCTGGAAGCGTTTGGGACCAGAAGTTCCACTGTAGATTTATTAGAGGCTGTTGGTGAAATTTATTTTGTTTTTTGGGCAAAATTGAAAATGAGTGAAAAGCTTCCTGGAGAAGGATGAAGCTCTTCTCTACTCCCACTGCTGCTGTAAACTCTTGGCGCTCTGTGCCTGCTAATGTTATCTGGGTCGAGTAGCCGACGAGCGTAACGTGACGCAAAAAGAAACGCGAATGACCAATTCCGTGGAACAAATCTGTTTGGACTGTTTAAAAGTAGATGATTACAACCTCCTAAGTCACAGTGACCAATCATGACTCATTGTAGCGCAACCGCTGGCCTTGAATAAACTAATCACAGTTGCGTGTTTGTCCCTGCGCTATAATTAAGCAGTTGACAACCTCGTCAGGCGAGTATCTTAATCACACAGCTGAAGAAGTCCTGTTAGTAGTCAGTTTGTTACATGAATGAAAAGCGAGAGAAAGAGGAAATGAAGATTCCTCTCATCTGAGCCAGCTTCTGGAGCTGCTCTGTAGATAAATCACAGCACACGGTGTACAACAGACAATTATTTAAGTGGAATTTAATAGACTTTTCCACACCGCATCAGTCCCTCTGACGTTTATTTAAAACGGTGTAGGATGACTGATGGGAGAGATCCCAGAGCTTACTTTGGGCGGCAGAGTTCTAGATACTCTGGCCAGCTTGCTTCAGTCTGCCAGATGGTGCGTCTCCATGTGGAGCATGGTTCTGACAGGAGGAATGCCAGCCTATGCCTGCTGCCGGAGTCTGCCCGCTCCACTGGCCTTTGGCTCCTCCGGTGCCCACATAATTGATCGGCTCCGTCTCGATTGGATCGGTCTGCTTGTTCTGAGCAATACCTAGGGGACAAGGGCAAGTCATCCGCCAGAACCACGTACCCTTTTTCCACCCCAGCTGGCCAGGCGCTGAAGAGCAACGGGACTCTGACCCACTTTCGGAAAAAGTGCTTCAAGTTGTTTTCTGTCCATTTTTGGCTCTGTAAATGGAGCAAGCACCTGGTATTGATCAGCGCTCCTATTAAAATTTGTAGACCTGCCTGGTTTCTCGGTGCAGCCAATTTGTTACGGGCCAGCATCGCATGAAGACAAATATTTAATCCAGACACATCGAGGCACAATTACGCGCCGTCAGAATTCAACGTCTTGTAGATGAGTATGCATGAGCGACGGGGTTGGGTTTTTTTTTGGTTTTTTTTTTTGGAGCGTGTGGTGTTTTTGTTTTTGTTTTTTCATCTGGTTCCGTAATATTAATCAGTTGTTGCACAAACCTGGACGGGAGCTAAAACGTTTGCTCTCTGTTCAGCGAGAAATCAAAGTCATTCTCTCGGGTACTTTCCCGTCTGAGGATTTCTTGTACGCTCTGTCAAACTCACAGAGACGACTCCACCACAGACGGTGCGCGGGAGAAGCGGAGCTAAAATAGAAATGAAATGCAGCTGCCTGAGTCAGTATGGAAGATTGGGGTCTTTTGAGTAATGCAGATTTCACAAAGATCTGCTCAGATTAAACCCCGAGCTGTCGGAGACAGGCTCGCGAAACGTTGCTGATTGGAGGAATGAAGTCTTTAAGAAGTGCCGTTTGGAGAGCGTGATGAACTGACCCTGTGGAGTTGAAACATTATTGGAGCCTCGGTGCGAGAGCTGGTGTCGAGATCTGCACATTTCCTCAGACGGTCATTGGCACCTAAAAGTGCCGGATGTACAAGATCCCACTCCAGAGCAAAGCATCGTTTGAGTCGCCAGGAGATGAAAATTTACACTGGATCATTTCATGCATGTCTCGAGGCATTATGGGCACCCGTGTGAAGAGCTTTTCTGTTCTCGTGACTTGTCAGTGCTTTGATGGCTCAACTGGACCGAGTAACTAATGGATCAGTTTGTGTATCTTTTCATTCTTTCCTCAATAAAGACTTATTTTTTTAAGTTAACAACTTAACTAACTATTATAACTATTTTTGAGTTAAAGTGAGTTTTAAAAACAAACAAACCTCCAATTAGCTTTTTATGATTCCTTGTTGCATAGATGAGAAGAAAGAAGGAAGGAAACCAATCATGAAAGAAGTGAAACAAGAAAATGGGGGGGGGGGTGAAATGGAAAACAAGGAAAGAAGCCATGAAAGAAAGAAGGGAAATGAAATGGTAAAAGAAGGAAGGAAAGAGAAATTGTGAAGGAAGGAAGCAAAGAAAGATGGAATGAAACGGCCAAAGAAGGAAGGAAGGAAAGAAGTAAAGAAGGCCAGACTGAACAGGGCGAAGGAGGATGGAAGGATGGAAAGAAGCAAAGACTGAAATAGGGAAAGAAAGGAGGAAAAGAGAAATGAAAGGAAACAAGGATAAAAGTCAGGGAGGGAAGGAAAGGAAAGAAAGATGGAATGAAAGACAAAGAAAGACAGACTGAAGTGGCCAAAAGAAGAAAAGAAAGACAGACAGACAGACAGAAGGAAATGAGCAAAGATGGAAAGAAAGAAGCAAGGAATGAAATGGAGGAAGAAAAGAAAGGAACAAGGATTTGCCATCAGGAAAGAAAGAAATATGTATGTAAGGAAGGAAAGAAACCAGGAATGAAATGGACAAAGAAGGAAGGAAAGAAAGACTGAATGAAATAAAAATGCAAGAAAGGGAAGGAAAGACCGATGGAATGAAATGGTGAAAGAAGGGAAGAAAGGGATACAAGCCAGAAAAGAAAGGAAGGAAGAAGTAAGGAAAAAAGTCATAAGAAACCAGGGAAAGACGACAGATTGAAACAAGGACCTGATGTTACGCAATAATAAAATTCTTTATATTGTTGAGTAACTTCATGAGGGTGTGGAACATTGCGCATGTTGTGAGAAATTATTGGCACCCCTCGACACGTCCCGCCCTAAAGCACTATTTCAAGAGTAAATAACGTCCTCATACGGAATTAAGTAATGACCCTCAAGCTGTTTCACGAGCGCTTTAACAATTAATTCCACTCCCATTACACTAAATCACTGTAGTAGCTGGCAAGCCACGTGTACTCTTTCAGAACTGCCATATTCTTCATGTAGGGAAGAAAAGAGGCCATGATGGGTACAGAATAAAATCCTCCCCCATCCATTTTCCCGCAAAGTTCAGTGGAAATGCTGCTGCTCTTTCTCTCTAACCCTCTCTGGTCCCAACTCAATCATCTGATTCGCTGAGTAACCTCTTTTCCTCTCATAATGGAGTTGTGCATTAGGTATTCTTGGCATGCTGCAGTGAGAACAAGGTCCTTAGGCCTGCTCGCCGAGAGCCATCCTTCACCTGCATGAGCTCTGAGCATTCACGAGAGGAACCGTTAATTTAATTTTCTTCCACTGCTCTTGCAGCTTCCTTTTCTGATTATAGCCTGAACACAATGCTAGACATCCCAGCACTATCTGCGCTAGGACCGCATAGTCCTTATACTATATTTTGGCATCTAAGTGTAAACCAAGGAAAAAAAAAAAAGAAAAAAAAAAACAGTTCCTCGGGCGTCATGGCATGATCTCGTGACTTGTGAGAAGCTAACCGGTACGTATGTGAGATTCAAACAGTCGAGGTCGTGCAGATCTTCAAAGGGTATCCATCAAAGATCCTGCAAAGGATTAAAAATATGAAGAAGTGTCGGAAAACATGTGTTTGAGGACACGTGCACCGACGAGCCACGTTATACAAGCGGCTGGTTATGCAAGTGTGAGAGCTCTCGTGCGTTTTTGGGGTTTTTTTTTTTTTTTTTTTTGAACGCTGTTTATCAGAAAAGGCTTACTCAAACAGAAAATCATGTCTGATGAGGGTTTCAAGCCACCGCTGCATAAATGAAGCCAAGCTGCCAAACCCTTGATCAGTGTCGTACGGTCCTAACCGATGTTGAAAATGTGATGGATCCCAGATTCACTGGTCCTGCTTATTCTTGGTTTTAAAATGTGTCTTGGGGAATCGGATCACGAGTGGACAACCAAGACCCAGATTTCGTCCTGCTAGACCTTTTAAACCTTGCACATCCAAGGTCCTCTCCATTTTTCTCAAGCGTTGGCACGTCCCATGTTAATGACCTATTGTCCTGTTACGTCCTTGTCGGGGACAGATCAGGACAAGTTGGGGTTTACGGTACACGTGAGATATGGTCAGTTGCATCCCAGACCACCCCTTTCTGCAAGTGGCTTGAAAGAATGCATTTTAAATGCGTCTTGGAGTTTTGACATTTAAAGATGTACACCTGTGATCCATTCTACCAAGACGCATCTTAAAACCAAGTGTAAGGGTCTCGAAACTGTCGCTCTAGAGTTGGAAAGCGTATCCCCTTCGCAGTTGTTTTCCTTGAACTTTGTGGAAACAGTTCGGGGAAGAACCAGGTCTGGTCGGGATGGTCAGGTGTGAGCAAATTTCTGGCCATATTCTGAGAAATGGGTCAAGAGTGAATCGGCCTCAAAATCAGCCTGATTGTCCTCTTTTGGGACCAGGAAGAAATTTTGCTGTGCTATATTGTATGCTTAGATCAAAGTGGTATCGACGGTTCTTCATGGCCATGAGGAAGACGATAAAAGACGGCTGTCAAAACCAAACAATTAAACCACTTTCAAGCTGTGTGGGTCATGTGTTTGGAGCAGGAAATTCACAAGCAGAGCTTTCCTCATGGACAGATTTCTACCCTTGACTTTAACCACCTGGTGCCGTTGGCAGGGCTTGGCATCAGGGCTCTAGGCATTGCCACGTTCCAGGGAAGTCAAGTGGGGTGGTGCCCTGGGACACAGGTGGTGGTCACATGGTAGAACGTTCCCCTGAACAAGTCCAAAAGTCACATGCAGACGACCTCTGCGAACGTTTAGCCGCCCGTTTTACTTCTTATCTTCCCGTGTCAAGGCTGAGATGAAAGTGCAGTGCGTTCAGGCGAAAGGCAAAGCTAATCAAAAGGTTTTGGTACTTTGGACTGCTTCAGGGCTGCCAGACTTACTGAACGTTTCGTCTTGAAAACGGATTAGCGGGCAAGTTCAGGTAGACATACTAATGTTTGCTCCATCTGCTGTAGTACTGATTATTTCACCCCCACCAAAAAAAAACATGCTGAAAATGCGGATGTTGGCAAATGTCACGCGGTGCTCCGAGCACATGGAAAAACAGATTTGACATTCCTAGCATCAAAGCCAAACGGGAATAATTGCATCAGAGCTAAACGTCTGTAATTGTGCTTATTTGTACAGACTCATCCGTGCCACGTGTCTCCTGTAGCCTCAAGTTAGATCTTTTTAAGTTATTGAAGCTTCATGTGCCGTGGTAGCCCAGACATGCAAACAAAAATAAATAATGAAATAAATCAAATGCCGTAAGAGCTCCCCCAAACACGCACACACAATGGTTTCTCCTGTTTCTTTGCAAGTTATTCAAGTGGCTAATAAAGTTTGTTTTTGTCCCCGTCCCCGCAGTTTCAGTACACCATGACCCTTGATGGTGTCCCATAAAGGCAGACGCCATTATAGATCGAACCCTTGGACGACTCTCCCCATGTAATCGGTAGTCGATGTGATAAATCTCAGGGCTGGTCAATTCTATTTGTTTCCACCGAAATCCAATAGAGTAAATACACCATCCTTCCCCCTCCCCGCTCATGGCGGCATGGTGATGCATTATGCATGTCTTTCCTTTCGCTTTGCTTTCGCTCCTCCCATATTTCTCCTTCATCCTTTTGTTTCTTTTCTCTTTTCTCCCTTCCCCTCCTCCCTCCTGTCTCATTTTCCAAGAGCCATGGGCCACATAGAATATGCCAAAAAGATTGACACTAGTTATTTTTGCCCCGCTGCGAGGCTCCTCACTAAGGAACTTGGCCAAGTTTTCATCATCATCTTCCAGCTTGGTTACTTAGTCCAAGCCTCCAGTAATGTGCTCCATATACTCGACATTCTTCTTTGAATCCGTGTCATCTCCGTTCTCATGTTACGTCAGAGAGCACTGGATTATTTTAACCCAAGCTAAGGGTTCCTGTACTACTTCTGAAAGCTGGAGAAGCTTCGAAGGAAATGGTAGTAAATCGTACTGCTGGAAAAGTAACTATTTTTATAGCTACTGTGTGTCAGGTTTTGTCAATAACAATTTGGGTGTAGCATGCCAAATTTTATATATATATATTTATATTTGCGCCCTCCTATGCTAATAAGATGATTAACTGGATTCAGGGATCTGCTGCGCATGACAACGAATTGGTTTGATTACGTCCCTGACTCTCGTCGGCTGTTTTTCAGCTGTGCTGAAACTAGATTCATTTCTGGGAATGTCAGTTAGACATTAGGGACTTGACATTGGCTAACAGATGGTAAAAAAAAACTCGTTGCACCATAGGAGCACTGGGAAATTCTGGTCAAAATCATGGATTGTGTTCTATGCCCAATTAAATAAAAATTGTATTGTTATTAAAAACGGTATTGCGTCTTGATCATTTGATCGTAAGGGGAAAAAAAACAAAAACAAAACTAGTGCTCGGTTATTAGCATATTTCATAAAAACAACGAAAAAAATTGGAATTTCTGCCTAAGACATGAGTTTAGACCAGCTTGAATTGGGGGCGGGGCTTATTTCTTTGTCCTGGTCTATGGTGGGAGTTTCACAGATACCTAGTCAGTTTCTGATATGCAAGTTGGACCACGTGGCAATGGTTTTTGAAATCCTGGTTCTCATTTATAGCATGCAGATAAATATACTGCTACTAGCCAACCAAGAGGCATGGTTTATGTTGGGCCTGTTTTTTTTTTTTTTAAAGCATTTCCATCACCAGTGTCGGCTAGGAGAAAAGACTTTGTCAGATAGACGCGTCTAATTGCCAAGCAAGTGCAAAACCACAAAAACGGGCCAGACACTGTCTCTTAAGCAAAGCTTTTATGCAGCCGTCCTATTAGCCTCCAAACTCTGGACAGCAATTCAGATCTGTCATCCCTCCACTCCATCACTCTGAGTGCAATCCAGTTAGCCTCAATCATATTATGTCTAATCTAATCACAGCTAATAAAAACCTGCACTTCACGACATTTAAACCGACGGTTGTGCAGCCGTCCCGGATCAATAGTGCGCGGGGCTGAGTGGGAGATTACACAATCTGTTACATCCATCTTGATGGCACTGTAGCAGTGTGTTCACAATGGTTGTGCGAGGCAGAGGCTGGCACGCAGAGCAACAGCTTGGCGGTGGGCTTATGTCTTTAAAGAAAGAGCTGGCGTGGAGGAAGAGGCAGAAAGTTAAGGAGATGAGCCAAACGAAGCTGAACTTCTTTATAACCAGGGTATGTACTTAAAAAATAAAAATAAATAAATAAATAAATAAATCTTGAGTAACCGCTGAATCCAGGAATGCTGGGTGCGTAACAGGAGAATTCACCCTGGATGGGATGCCAGTCCATTGGAAGTCACCAGACATGCACATTTACACACACTTGTACCGAAGGGTGGCCATTTTATTTGTACCAGAATGTTCTTGGGAGGCCAGAGGAAACCCGGAGAATCCAGAGGAAACCCACACGGAGACATGCAGATCACGTGAAGCTGTCACAGATGGTAAACAAACTCATGATCGAAACAGGAACCCGATCGTGTTAAAGGTCCATTAAATTTTTACCAACCACCTAGCTTACCTTTTCTAATGTCATTTCGTTTATTAATATATTCATTGCTCAACACTGGGACGTCGTTTGACTTCAGATAGCAGACAAAGAAAATCTGAGACGGTCGCGGAAAATATTCGCCATTCTGTGAAGACGGTTTCATGTGGAGAAATACAGATTTTGTACTGCAAATGCCAACATCTCATCAGCAGCGTGAACAGAAAGGCCAGGCCAGAATTTATAAAGTTGTATCGAGCGACGAGGTGAAACCTTTAGCGGAATGAGCGCTGGGGAAAAGTTCAGAGAAATAGGAACTGCAAATGATCCTTACTTGGGGATTCCACGTAGCTGCCATTTTGAGGCACAACATGCCCCTAGGTTTACGTCGCATCGTGCAGTATCGCTTGTGTAATGTCCATAGCTCTGAATTTCAGTGGAAACTCTGGGCCCGAACGCGAACGAATTGGTTCCGGACAAAAAATTCGCCGAAATTTTGCATCTGGTCACGAACACGTAATCGGGTGCCGGACAAACACAGCCCCGGCCATTTTCCCCTTCCGCTTCGTACACGGCAGTGTTTTCCCATTTTCTGTTTTGCGTATTGCGTACCTAACAAAGACGCACGTGTCCCTTTAATCGGTCTCGATCAGACGTGCGTTCATTGGCTGTACAGTAACCTCCTCCCCGCCCATCTTCCTCCTCACTTCCTTAACGCCAGAAGT
>JAQLOM010000011.1:2742954-2768577 GCA_030068315.1 Chrysichthys thysi | reverse complement strand
GTGTGTGTGTGTGTGTGTGTGTGTGTGTGTGTGTGTGTGTGTGTGTGTGTGTGTGTGTGTATACACACACACACACATATATAATATACACTCAAATGAGGCTCACACACGATACAATCTTTGATCCAGTTTTCTCCCAAAAATTATCCAGACAGCTGTTCGTCACGTGACTTTGTACGGGGGGTACAAAATTGAAAGAGAAAATGGTGGATTGATCGAATAGATGCAGGCGGTGAGGATTGTCTGTTCCGCGAAGCATGCCGGCCTTCCCCAACGAAAACATGGTTGATGAACCGGATTCAGGGATCTGCTGCGCGTGACGACAAATGAACTCGACTAACTCCTGGAAATCTCACTGGCTGTTTTTCTGCTCTCTTCTTGCTACTTGTTGCAGAAATGATGACGCAACGCTAGCACATAGCAAGTAGTCATCAAGCAAAGAAATTACCTGGTGACTATGACATCTGCCCTTAACACCTTTAACACCTCGTAATGTGCACTAGGCAGACATTTGAAAGCCTGCAGCTCCAGGTCAGTAGTTTCAACAGCAAGACAAACAACCTCGAACGGGGGTCGTGAAAATTTTTTGGCAACCACTTTTCCCCTTTATTGTCAAATAAATTCCAATTTCTTTCGTAAACTTAATCCAGGTATTTGGATTTTAAGCACACTGTATTATTCTGGCTTTCATTGGACCCGCAAAGCTTAACGCGTTCGGTCTAGGATGATGTTATTTGCAAGTGTACTTGTTTTTCAGTTCCTGAGGTTTGGATTAAAGGCTATAAATTCACGTTGCCAGTCAAACCAAGTAATAGCTTGAAAAGACTCGGTCATAAATATTCCATCGCTGTAACAGGCTTTTTTTTTTTTTTTTCCTTTCCCCAATCACAGACCCCTAAGAGAACCCCAGACTCCACTTTTAAAACCACTAGGCTAGAAAGCACGAGTCTTAAACCCGTAGACGATTTTAACGTGAAGGTTTACTGACAGCGTGTCAGCTGTTAATGATTAGAGCGAGCAGGGGAAAAGCCAGATGCCTAGCCTTTTGTTTGTGCAGCCATTACTGCCATTTTTTCCCCCCTCCGAGTTAGCTGCTGCTGACTTGCTGCTGACACGAGATAATGACGACAGTGATGTGTGCATGCACAGTGAAGTACATGAAAATATACATGAATTCAAATCTTCTTAACCGACTGTGTGCCGGGCACGCATCGGTTTTACAGTAGGTCGGCGTGTGAGATCTTGGATTTGGGCCATTTGTATGCTTGACAGTGGTTTGGAAGTCATCTATGGGACCACCCTGATAAAAAAGGCTGGACTACAAAAGCGTATGTTTATCTTCAGGGTTCTGGAAGTCTGTGCGCGTTAGATGGTTGTAAATCCTTTCTCATTTTGTCCGTCAGGCCCTGCTGGAGACGCAGAACGAGCTCCGAACCCATGTACCCAACTTCACCTTCAACTTGGGTTTCTCTGGAAAATTCTTCCATGCTGGTAAGATCGGTCATCTCAAATCCTAATGGCTTTCATTATAAATAAAGATCAACGTGCGGTAATTTGGCCACTATAGGCAAGTTTCCGTTGACGTTATCTGTGTGGTAAAACGATCAGCGAATTTCTGATAGGGGCTTAATTCCATTAAACGGCCATTTTGTGATTTAAAAAATAAAATGCATTACATAATGACGTCACCTCCCGCAGCAGCCTGCTGTCGTGAAACTTTTGCTTCGTCTTGACCTTCAAGACAATCACGTTGCCTGTATCACACCCTGTCTTGTCTTTTTCTTTTTCTTTTTCTTGTTTTTTTCTCCCCTCTCCCGTGTCCCCTGGTTTTAGTGCCAAACAGAATCTACACAGCTCTCACCTTCGGAAGTGTCTAATGTCCACCATTTTCCACCTTGGCGAATTTCAACAACGGCCATAAGACGGCGCCGATTGTCACGTGAAATTACCAGACACCCTTTGACATACCGCGCTTCACTGTCGAATAAAGACGTCTCGTTATTTTCCGTAGCTGAAGATCGAAAAATTCCACTTGGATTCATGTCTTGTCTGTAATCCAGCTTTGACACGCTGCTGTGCCCAAATCTTCCTTCCTTCCTCTACGGCATTCCGAATGAACTCTTGAGGTCTTACAGGCTTACGGTGTATGAACCAAAAGTTTTTGGACACCCGAGTATCACACCCATATGTGCTCATTCTAGATTTATCCCCTATTTACTGCTATAATGAGCTCTGCTCTCATGAGAAGGCTTTCCAACAGATATTAGATTGCGGCTGTGGGGATCTGTGTTCGTTCATCCACAACAGCGTTCGCGAGGTCAGGACAGTGATATCGTCGTCTGAGGAGGACTGGATTCGAGTCAGCGTTGAGCTCAGGGCTCCGTGCAGGCCACTCGAGGTCTTCCTGTCCAACCTTGGCAAACCATGTCCGCATGGAGCTCACTTTGTGCCCGGGAGAATTTCTAGAGAATTCCGCGCGTCAAGTTTGCGTATGGGTGTGTTGGTCAGGTGTCTTGATACTTTTGCCCATATCGTGTACCATCTCGTATATGATTCAAGGCACTCGTATTGTGCATCGAGCCATCTCTAAGAAGGATTTAAGAAATTTAAAGGGTTTTTTTTCCCCTTCTACTACGGTCCAGTCGTTCAGTGATGAATTCTGAGAAGAATAGATGATTGAAAAGTCTTCCAAATCTTTTCAATCATGCTTACACGTTGAATATTAAGATGATGCGTTTTGGCTCATTGGAAGAGAAAGCTCTGAGAATCTGGGAGGTTTTGGCACATCGCCAGCATGATATGGGAGGATAAAAGTGTAACTACAGGCGCCCCCCCCCCCACACACACACACACTGCTACAAAACTCACTTGGATGGAAAGCACTGTAACCCTGCCTTTTTCTTCGTGTGCATGTGCACGTGTTTCCTCGTCCTCAGGCACTGATGAGGAAGATCTGGGAGATGACCTGCTCCTTTCCTACAGTAAGGAATTCTGGTGGTTTCCGCACATGTGGAGCCATATGCAGCCTCATCTGTTCCACAACCAGTCGGTGCTGGCCGAACAGATGCTGCTCAACCACAAGTTTGCAGAGGTGAGGCTGAAAATAGAAAGCTTTTCAGTGAAGGCAGTGCATTTGGGCTGTTTTTGTTTTTTGTTTTTTTCTCCCACAGCGTACTTGACACCTTCTTTGATCAGTTAAGATCAAATGAACATCTGTTGCTGATCTTCATTTTAAGCTTCATCCTTTTTTGCTTGTAATTTACCCAACTCTGGATTTCTTCTTCTCTCTCTCTGTATCTCTATCTCTCTATCTCTCTCTCTTCGCTCAGGAACATGGCATACCCACGAACATGGGTTATGCGGTGGCTCCACACCATTCGGGCGTCTACCCCATCCACATGCAGCTCTACGAGGCCTGGAAGAAGGTATGGGGCATCAAGGTGACCAGCACCGAGGAATATCCCCATCTCAAACCTGCACGCTTCCGCAGGGGCTTCATACACAGCGGCATCAGCGTAAGAGCTCTTTCTTGTTGGCTGTTCGACGTGTAATATGTTAGGATCACTTATTTTAAAGATTCTGTTTATTTACATTTTGTTGCATTTTAGCCATCAATCAGGGACGCCGGGTGTCAAAACAAATGCGGGACGCAGTTCTGGGTTAATGCCGTGCATCAACGTAGAGAAAAGTACCCAAATAATGAGCCTTCGTTAGCTGTAAGCCTGTCATTCATTGACATGAGATAACCACGTACCTCGTGCAACATGGTAAACTCCACGTAAACTCCAAAACCACTGGTTCGATTCTTCAGCAGCCTCCGTATTTATTTAGGTAGCTTAGGATTCCGCGCTGGTGTGGTCATGTGATCACTCTGGACGTTCTGTCTTGAAAGGAAATGCATCCACACACACAACCGAATTACAGCTCCCGGGTTATCTCATGGCGACTTGAACACAAGGAACCAGAATGTCTAGGCCGATCAGGCTTTTAATTTGAATTTTATCGCCATTTTTTTCAACGCTTTGCAGGGCAGCGACCTTAACGAAACCTTGGTTAAGAAGAAACATGTTGATTGTGGCAAAAGCAAAACAGAAAAAAGCAAGCAATTGAGAAGAGTTGGGGTGGAAAATGTTGCGACTATGAAACTACGCTGGCGGTTTTCTGCAAACATTTCACACGCTGTGAGAAACCTCACGCCCAACGGCCAAACGTGAAAAGAAAGGAATCGAGTTGGTGCATATATAGTACAGGTGCACAGAGCTTTCTAAAAGGTAAAAACCCTCCTCATTGCTGCTGTTCATGGAAATGCATCAGTATTGTTTCTGGTCCGGTGCAGAATAATGAGATGGTTCGAGCCGCAGGACGATGAAAAAGATCGCGGCGGCTTGGGCTCCTGTCTAATTGTTCAGCGCTACAAAGGATCGTGAGCCGCTTGCTGTTTGACTTGCAGATTAGTCGAATAACCTTTAGGAGAATCTTCTGGGGAGACGCTCCACTTTGTTTGAAAAAGGTTTCAAAAATATTATGTCTGCCTCTCACGCCGTGTTTAGGCCCGCGCTCAGATGCATCCATTTAGCACGGACGTCCTTTAATCCCTAGATGCTGTTTAACTGTCCAGGCCTGCCAACAAACACACTCGCACACACTCCCTCTCCCTCTCTGTTTCTCACACACACTTTTTCTTTTTACCGTCTTTGAGGTTCTTTCATCGACTTGCATTCAAGCTGACCTCGGTAAAGAAAGGGATTTTTAATTATTTTCACCATAAAAGTTGTTTATATTGTTAGAGGAATAGAACCATTTAAAAGGAAAAGAGAACCCGTAATCCAATAAACTCCCACGTTGAACTGTATCCTCGTCGTGTGGAATATCTGATCCTTGGGGGGGGGGGGACCTACACTCAAAGACAATCTTGGGAGATGTAATATTCTGCAAAGGTCTGCAATTATGATGTATATAATTGCCCAAGGCAAAGAAAATACAACCTGGCTAAAAAATAAATAAATTAATAATAATAATAATAATAAAAAAGTGAAAAAACACCTTGGCACTTTGATAACCGTCTTCCCCGTAACTTCCTCTCAGAATTCATCAACATCAAACGGTAAAAGACACAGGCGGGTCGTCCCCCCCCTTCTTTTTCTTTTTTCTTTTTTTTTGGACATCACTGCCTGAGCAGGAAAACAACGTCATGCATCTTGAAAAGGAAAAAGTGCAGCGTGTGCAGCGGGCAGACTCGGCGAGAATCTTCAAAGGGAGCTCCAGATGTACGTAATTAGAGAAACTTTGGATTTAACACGGGGGCTACTGTGTGTTCTAATGTGTTTTAACTCCCCGCTTCTAGTCGCCTTTGTAGCCGATGTGCAAGATCAGCAATCCAAAAATTTCCTAGTGGGAGGAAGGAAAAAAAAAAAAAAAGCACTGACGTAATTTGCTATTTGAACTTGGTGTTTTTTGTTTTGTTTTTTTCCCTGCTATGCAGTTGCTAATTAGAAAACAGAAGCTGATCTTATTTTTTTATTGTAAACAGTGCAAATTTTGCCTCTTGAGGAGCTGCAGGGGAAAATCTTTCGCTCTGTCCATGCAATATTTTGCGGTGCTCTCCGGGTAGGAGGGATGGTGTTGCTCTGTCTCCCCTGCCAATCACAGCGACACTAGCCAGTCAGTCAAGGCCAGATGGCGCTTTCCTTTGAGTACGTTGCACTACTCCATGACGCTAACCTGAGCAGCTCATCAAGAAAGATGCTATGAGGGAGAATCAAAAAAAGCAAAAGCAAAATACGTTTAACGCTTAAATAGAAGTAACTGTACGAAATTGAACATATCACTTTTCCCCATGCGAGACGACGCACTTGTCATTCATCGAGCTTCTGGATTCCCTCAGAGAAGAAGTTTTTCACCTGCTCCCGACGCCAGGTGAGCCCCGCTTCCTTTACGTCGTCATCAGAGGTGAATCTGTGACTCCGCGGCGCCTCCTTCGGTGGATCGAAGATGTGATAATGGGTTGGCACCAGATCCGGGCTGTAAGGAGGACGTGGGAGACGTCGGAACCCAAGCCGTCGCGCTGTCTCTACTGTCCCTGCTGCTGTATGAGGACGTGCATTGTCATGGTGCACCAAGACTGTTTTGGACAGCGTTCCTCTTCTTTTGCTGGGAATTGCAGGTTGGAAGTTAATTTCACAGCAATGAACAGGAATTTGCTCTGTTCGCTGTTTGTCCATACTCTTGGAAATGCCCCAGAATAGGAACCTTTACGTTTTCACCCAACAGAATGTTAGCACGATTTCCTTGATGGAGTACTGACTTTTGAATTTCTTTTTCACTGGAGAAGACGGATGTCTCCACTCCATGCTTTGTCTTTTACTCTTGGGGTTATCATCGCAAAATTTTTTTAATTTCCTTTACTTTTTGATTCTCGCTCATATAAGGATATCGGCAGGCTTCGTGTGCCGTGGGGGGACTGCGAACTGGCTAGTAGGTGGGAATTGGCATGTGACCAAAGTGGGAAAGTGGTCAATGTATCCAGTAATCTTTGCGTGGAGAAGTCTTCACTTAAGTGCAGCAATTCCAAATCGAGATCCGTCCACCATGTTGGATGAAGTGCTAAGGCTCGTTGAAGGAACGTGGCTCCGGTTTGGAGCACTTGCCACTCCTAATTCCAGTTCACCAATAAACGTTTAAAGTGCGCGATGAAACACTGTCTAGAAGAACAAAATTGAGCAAAAAGCCTTCAGTGACATTTGTACGCCAAATCCCAAATATAGAGTAGTCAAGGAAGATCGTAATCGGGTACAGAGTTTGATCCGTTGACCGATTTTTGCCCTTGAATATTTGCTCCCAGTGGTCTAAACCCACGTTTAGCTCTGTTCTCTATCGCCTTATCGCTAATGGAACCGTTTCGGCTCCCCTTACTGTACTAAGGCCGCATTTTTCTAGCCTGAGGTCACTTAGTTTCCAGTGCAGCCGAGCACAGTGTTTAAACGCGACTGCATATTGTGGCTAACCGAGTACGTTTTTCCACTCTAATTTGCCCCGGTGAATATAGGATACAGAAGCAAGTGAGCTTCATCTTCCAGCTTCAGGTTCCAAGCGTTTGGTGGAATCTTTGCCGTCTAAGGCAGATCTTTTCGACCTGGAGCGTTTCGACCCATCGTTTTGAGGTGTGCAGATTTTCTACTCCGAACTCACTTGTGCCTCATTGTGTTTATCCACCCCTCAGGTGTTGCCCAGGCAGACGTGCGGCCTCTTCACACACACCATCTTCTACAACGAGTACCCCGGGAGTCCCAAGGAGCTGGACAAGCTCATCAACGGGGGAGAGCTGTTCCTCACCGTGCTCCTCAACCCTGTAAGCTGCGTGCTTGTTTTGTAGTTAGAACAGTGTCCGGTAATAATGCAGGACGCTCTCAGGGCTTGCGTTGTAATTTGCGTGTCATTTCGGAATCCAGATCAGCATCTTCATGACCCACCTCTCCAACTATGGTAACGACCGCCTGGGCCTGTACACGTTTAAGAACCTGGTGAAGTTCGCCCAGACGTGGACCAATTTGAAGCTGCAGACGTTACCACCCGTGCAACTGGCACAGAAGTACTTCCAGATCTTCCCCGAGGAGAGGGACCCAATTTGGCAGGTGAGAGTACTCCTACTACTACTACTACTACTACTACTACTAATATTAAAATGCAAGTGTGGAAATGTACGAGATTCTGTAGCTAGGATAGCGAGTGCTGCCCTAATAGCTACCCATACATGGCTCACTAATGACTCCCTGACGTGCATATGGACTCGTATATCAGAGCAGAACCGGCTTTCCATGCTCTTTCCTGCGAAACCAACCAGGCTCTATCTGAAATTGTATCTTTCTAGCCTGGCAGGAGAATTATGGAAACCACGCTCGTATCTCTTCCTGTCTCTTACCTCTTCTCCCGTCGTTCAGTTTATCCCCCTCTTTATTTCTGCCCGACTCCCTCTGTCTTACTGTCACATTTTCTTTCACCCTCGGAGAAATATAGAGAATGCGCCTTGGAGCCCTAAATCCTTTTTAGATCCTCCTTGTTTCCTGACAAGGTTGAGATCCCCGTCCTTTCACTCCTCTCGCTCCGGCGTCCCCGAGACTCCCTACGGCTGTGAATAATGTCTTTTCATGTGTACTTGCTCTCCCAGAAAAGTCCACGAAATACTTTTTGTCGTAGGACTCTTTAAAAACTCTCGAGAACTTCGAGTCTCCACGTTAGATCGCGCTCTGGATAAGAGCGTCTGCTTAAACGCTGCGTATGTAGCTGAAAACTTACAGCTCGAATACGCGAGTTGCGCCAAAGCTATCGCGTTCGAGCAGACACGCGTCGATCGTAAAACAAAGTTGCGTGAGCGTTATCTCGACCTGACCCCTGAAGCATTAGGAACGGGTTACGTGACTCTTCATTAATCTGCACAACTGGATCCAGATGTGCCCACCTCAGCTGTGAGTTCAGGCCAAGCCCGTGGATCGTCGGAGATTACGCCTCCTGGCCGCCTGTGACGAATGAGCTCCTGCGCCCGACTGATGAAACCGAGACTCCCCAAATAGAAGACGCTTTGAATAGCCTCCCAAGTTAGGAAGGAAATTTCTATCACGTATTTATTACTTTAAAACAACCAAGGTTTGGTTTTTGGCTAAATACGCCGGTCATAAATGAATTTGCACTGCGATAAGACGGCATACGTCTCATCCGTCCCTGTGTTCACCCCGCTATTCAGTGGATTTGATTTTTCCAAGTCTGGGTTTTTGTTTTTCTTGCCTGTTAAATGTTGTACTCATGTACGGCTGGGTTAATTAGCTGTTGTTTTGTTCCCACAGTACAACCACGGCCCAGTTTCTCCACACTCTGGCTGTAAGCGTTCTATTAGCTCGGGGAGTCTGGGGGCAGAGGGAGCGGTTTTATTTAGCTTAATAGAGGAAGATGGTCTGTTTAACAGCAATAACTCTGCAGGCCCACTCTGTGATTTATTGACGTTTAATAGCAGTCTCTCCCCTGCCAGATACGCGGCGCAAAGGATTTAAATAGCGCCGTTTGCGATTGTAAACGTGCCCGAGTGCGCCTGAGTTATTCCTTCGTGTTGGCCTGTGATTTGAATCGTCCGAGCCGGTGTGCCTCCGTAACCGTACCGTAAATCTGAATCCCCGTCTCTTCAACAGGACCCCTGTGAGGACAAAAGACATAAAGACATTTGGTCAAAGGAGAAAACCTGCGACCGCTTCCCGAAGCTGCTCATCATAGGCCCACAGAAGACCGGTGAGTTTTGCTTCCCCGTCTGATCAGCAGCATGCAGTAGCGCCATCTAGCTGTCGTGGGCATCTCGAGACTACTGGGACAATGCTCCAAGTGTTTTGTTTGCTTTTTTTTTTTTTGTCTTCTTTCATCGCTGCGTTACAGGTCTGCACCTGTAAATGAACCAATGCCGCCTCTTCTGATTGGTCTATAGCTGACTTTGTGTCGCCCAGCAGTTTGGTTTTATGTACCGGATTAGAACAGTTTTAGGACCCGTTTTGTTGTCGTTTAACAGCAGCTTGGAATTCCAGGTTTACTGCATGGACTAATGAAACTTCTGAACCGTGCCTTGTGGGAGCGATAGTGCAGTCTTTCAGCAGGTAGTGAAATAGCAGTGTTAATCTTTTCAGTAAATGCTGGCTTAAGGGTAAGCTCTGTTGTTAGTTTTTTTTTTTTTTTTTTAAAACATGTTGTAATTACCACAGCTCTTGGGCTTGTCCATTAGTGAGCAGCACAGTAGGGGAAAATTTTATTTTAATTAATATATATATATATATAACACACACACACACACACACACAGTAATCCCCCACAATATCGCGGTTTACCTATCGCGGGTTCAGTGCATCGCGGTTTTTTGAATTTTGAATCGTGGATTTTTATTTTATTTTTTTTTTTAATTTCTCGGGACTCTGGAATATAAAAAATATTTTTAAAATGTTAATCCAAACATATTAAAAGAATATTAAATCGAAATAAAATACAGTATGTATTTCATCAGCGGATGAACACACTATGAAAACGCAGTGTACGTCACTACCGCTGTCAGGCGGACCAGTCAGGTGACCGCGAGGGAGCGCTAGGATTGGCTAGGATACCTATAAACAGGAAGTCAGCTCACCGGCATCTAGTAACCATGTAGAATTTTATATGTTGTTAAAATGATGTAGGTTTAAGAGTGTATATATCTTATATATAATTCATACACAGACGTCTCACACCCCTCCAATGTACTGTTCTTTCCATGCGGACACCACTGGATGCTTCAAACTTGTTAATATCTGATTATTGTTCATTTCCGATCATAGTATATTAAGTGTTTAGAGCAACTAGCCATGCGGCGAACACCAGAAGCGAGAAGAGAGTTGTGTGATTTTCACAGAGGGCGTATTGTGGGGTCGGTCTGAGGGTGGACTTAGCCAGCGTATGATCGCACGAAACCTTGGGATTCCTCTTGTTCCAGTCAACAGAGTGATTATACAATTCAAAAGCGAAGGAAAAGAATTAACAGCATCCCGCCCAAGTTGACCAGGGTCCTCGGACCAGGCGTCTTTGGACCGTTGAGATGATTGTTGAAATAAATCCCCGTTGTAAGGCCGCTGGTGTCGCAGAGCGACTCCAAGTGAGTCGGAGTCCTTCTGTGAGGGATCTCCATCAACTTGCCTACCACGGCAGAGCAGCTCGAAGGAAGTTTCTAAAAATAAATTTTTCAATAATGATGGTGTCTGTTTACTTTTGAGATGTCTGTGTATTTGCTTGCAGGTCTGAGCTGGTCCAATGGTATTAAGTCTAGTGGTTTTATAAATAAAGAAATAAAATAAAGAAATATTCCAAAACCTTGCCATGAACTCTTCTTATCTGACTTGTTTCCAGGAACGACAGCGCTCTATCTGTTTCTGGGAATGCATCCTGACCTGACCAGTAATTATCCCAGCAAGGAGACCTTTGAGGAGATCCAGTTCTTCAACGGTCGTAATTATCACAAGGGCATTGACTGGTATGTTTCTAGCATCTCTTCCTACCAATCTCTGGCTCACTCATTACCGCCGAATGTTTCTCCTCCCCCTCATTTTCAGCATTCTTGCCTGTGTTTTTTTGGTTTTTTTGGTTTTTTTTGAGGCAGCATGCATGAGTTAAGTTCAATAGCCCCTGTAAACCACTATGAAGTGCGGAGATAAGGAACCCTTGGCATGCTCTGAAGTCTGGCGCGTTAACCACAACGAATGCTGATGTTCCCTTAAATTGAGGGGGGGGATTAAGTGTTTGAAAATGCACACGCTCCCAACTATGTGAGCGTAGCTAATGAGACACGAGACGCATGTAAGCTTCTCTCTTAGACGATTCAGAGGTGACGTGAGGAAGCCGAGCATATTGTCAGGAGATGTGAGGCCCCTAGCGTTGAACCTGCTTTTGTGACCTCTATTTTCATCACATCTCCCGTATTTCCCTCTTAGGTATATGGAGTATTTCCCTCTGCCCTCCAACACTAGCTCGGATTTCTACTTCGAGAAGAGTGCCAACTACTTTGACTCGGAGGTGGCAGCCCGTCGAGCTGCTGCGCTGCTCCCGAAAGCCAAGATCATCACCATTCTCATTAATCCTGCTGACAGGGCCTACTCCTGGTACCAGGTCAGTCTCTCAGTAGACAGATAACAGCAGTGCACCGGTGTTAACGCCCCATTTTAATAATAATAATCATCATCATCATCATAAGTTACATTTATATAGCGCCTTTCTCAAACTCCAGGTGGCTTCCAATGGAAAACAAACAATACGCAACGCAAAAAAACCCTCCAAAACAATGAAATACAAGCAAGCAAACAAGAGGGCTCATTAAGGAGTGGTGGTGGAGGCGAAGTGTTCATGGAGTAGAAAGGTCTTAAAGGTGTCATCCCCCGAGAAACCCTTTAATACTTTGTTCTCTTTGAAATACGATAGGTTACTCCGAGGTGCATATGCGTGCTGCACGTGAAAATGTTCTTCTATCCCCATATTGCCTGCGTTGGCCATAGAAAGAACATGGACGGGAAAACGAGCGAATCAGAAAAAGCCCTTCGAACTTTCATCCCTTCGAAAATTAGTAGTCATGGCCTCACTCACCTTGGCTCGCGACTGCCCACGGGAAGACAGTTTGGATTTTGCGGCCAGGAGAGAGCAGAGCCCGTCTCGGTAGGTAGACGCTAACTGTTGAGCGTAGAGGAGCTAACAGCAATGACCCAGTGGAAGGAGCGTCACAGTGCTGTTAGCCAATCAGAGGCGACATGTTTGCATCTCATGAATATTCATGAGTACGAGACGAAATCCTGTTATCCTCCACCAAACTAGAACAGCCTGAAACAGGAGCCCCAGAGCATTTTTTTCACCAAACCCAACTCACAGGGCATTCATTCATACTAGAGACCACTGCAAAATGAATGAAAATACAACGCAATGATGCTTTTAAGAAGCGATTGAAAGCTTGGGGGCCATGCCAGTAAAGGACCTGCTACCCAAGGTAGAAAGTCTAGGGCGGGGGACAGTAAGAAGTTTATCACTGGATGATCTGAGAGAGCAGGATGGATTCTAAGGGGTCAGAAGGTCACCGATGTAAGGAGGGGGAAGGTTATGGAGGGCTGTGAAGGTGAGTAGCAGGACTTTGTACTTGATTCTGGACTGAAGCGATTTTGAGACAGGCGCCTCTCGTGCGCCGAAAATCAGATGGTTTAAAGCTCAGCGTGCCTTTACGGCGCCATGACAGCGACTGATCGCCGTTATTGCAGGCTGTCTTGTTGCAGCATAAAGGATCATTATACAGGAAACGCTAAAGAGGAACGTAAAGCTAATGCTTGGGTTAATGGAGTGCTTTATTACTGTATAAGTCAAACAAATCCTGACATTTCAGACGTTTTGCCGTTAGGTGTATTATTAATAACTCTTCTCACGATTATGAATAACTTCCTGCGGACGTATATCGTGCATACAGGTAGTCCTCAGGTTACGATGGAGATGCGTTCCGCTATACCCGTTGTAAGTGGGAAAATATCGTATGTTGAAGGTCGTATGCCACTGCGTAGACTAGCTTGGGTAGCTTAGCCTAGCCTACCAAGGAGTCTTTTCCTGTAGGAGATATGCTGGGGCGTTTAGAAGACATGCTTTTGAATTAAAATTAGCTTTTGAAGCAGACCAAAAAAACACGCGGTAATGCACGGTAAAGTACACCGATACACAAGTTCACTCTGAGTTGCGGAAGGGAGTGAGGGATCACACAAGGCGAGTGACGCGTGCTTCCGGGTGTCATCCGCGTAGTTCCAGGTGTCGTCCGAATTCCCGCGAATTTTAAACATTTTCTAAACATTTTACAATTTTAAGTGTATCACAGTCGTCATCGTAACTTCGAAAAATCGTAAGTCTGGCTATCGGAACTAGGAGAGCGCCTGTATACACCATATTCCGCTCGTTTCTTGACCACCCCTGTTGTTTCTGCTCTGTTTCAGCACCAGAGAGCCCACGATGACCCCGTGGCCCAGAAATACACCTTCCATGATGTCATCACGGCTGGCCACGACGTCCCACTCAAACTGAAGGTCCTGCAGAATCGTTGCCTGGTGCCCGGCCTGTACGCAACACACCTGCAGCGATGGCTGAACCACTACCATCCCAGCCAGGTCAGTGTGCGAGCGCGCATGCGTGCGCACGTGTGTTTGTGCGTGCAAGGATGTGTGGACTTGGAGAGCTTTTATACTCTTGTAACTGTGTATCTTCTGATGGTGCTCAGATCCTGGTCCTGGACGGACAGATGCTGAGGACGGAGCCAGCTGCAGTCATGGATAAGATCCAGAAGTTTCTTGGCCTCACAAACACTCTGAATTACCACAAGATCCTAGCGTGAGTGTCGTCCTGAACACAGGGCACTTCCCTCTCTGCCTTTCGTCTTGAACGCTGCACAGTTACAGCGACTGGAGGCCAGTGATTACCGTGTGATTGATTCCCGAGCACTCGGAGTGTGCGACGTTTATATTTGATGTGTTTCCTGTAGTTGCGTTTCAGGTGGATTCAGTTACCTGTCTGTCTCTCGTTTCTCCTCTGTTTTTTTTTTATTGCTTTTCCATCTGGACTGTCTGTTTCTCTGTCCGCCTTTCCCGTTTCACCTGTCTGTTCTCATTTTCATTTCTAATCGTCTTTCTGTTTTCATTTTCCCCTCTCTTTGCTTCTCATCTCGCTTCCCTTTCTCTTGTTTTCGTCTGCCCACGTCTCACTGTCTACTTTGTTTTTATCTTCCTTCCTTCCTTCCCTGCTCTTCTCTTTCCCTCGTTTCTTTCTTTCCTTCTCTTCCTTCCTTCCTCCTTCTATCCATTTCTTGCTTGCTTTCTTTTTCTTCCTTCTCCATTCCCTCCCTTCCTCCTTACACTCTTGCTTTTGTATTCTCTTCATTCCTTCCTTCCTTCCTTATCTCTTTCTTTCTTTCTTCCTTTCTTTGTTTCTGTCTCTTCTCTCCTTCCTGTCTTTCTTTCTTTCTTCCTTCCTCAGCCCCATTCTTGCTTTCCTTTTTCTTCCTTCTCCCTTCCTGCCTCTCTCTCTTGTTCTCCCTTCATTCCTTCCTTCTTTCTTTCTCCTTTTCTTTCTTTCTTTGTCTCTTCCTTCGTTCCTTTCTTTCTCCATTTCTTTCTTTCTTTCTTTCTTTCTTTTTCTGTCTCTTCCTTCCTTCTTTTTCTTTCTTCCTCCCTGCCTTCTGTCTTTTTGTTTCTTTTTTTAGTTCCTTATTTCCTTTGTTTTTCTGTCTGCTTTTTGTTTGAATTTTTTTCTTTTTCTTTCTATCTGTCACTTTTTGCTCGCACCCCCCCCCCCCCACACACACACACACACAGATTTTATAGGTTTTATTTCATTCTTTGGCTTTTTATTCATCATCTTCTTTTCTTTTTGTTTTTCTTAGTATTTTTTCTGCCTACCGGTCTGTGTGCATGCTTGTTTTCTTTCCTTTCCTTCCTTTCCTTTTCTTTCTTTCAACTTTTTGCCTTTCTTTTTCTTTTCATGTATACATGTGTGTATGTATATCCGCCTATCCTTTTTGTTTTCCTTTCTTTGACGCTTCTTTCCTCTAGTCTCCTCTCTCCACCTCCACTCTGACTCACTCTCTCATCTCCTGCTCCGCCTTTTTCATTCTTTCATGCCTGACCACATAATCACTACACCAGACTCATGAGCAGCAACATCTGTTCGTCCCATCCCCCAGTGGACAATAGGTCCGGTTTGTCCCGTGTTTGTTTCTGCAAACAGACCTGGCTGTACACCATCTGTCTGCCATATTCTACTTCTCTCAGGCTGATGTGGGAAGCGCTTCACGCAGTTCCTACAGATCCGCCTCCATTTTGTTTCTCCCTCGTCTTTTACTGCAGGTTTGATCCTAAGAAGGGATTCTGGTGCCAGCTGCTGGACGGGGGGAAGACCAAATGCTTGGGGAAGAGCAAAGGGAGGAAATATCCCGACATGGATGTGGATGTGAGTGTCAGCATTTTATACCGAAGATTGTTGCCGTATCGGTGTCAAGAATCAGAACCTATGAATTGCTTCAGATTATTCTTTGGTTTTATGTTTATATTTATATCATTTTTTTTTTCATAAGATTTCCAGATGTGGCGTGTTGGACGCTTTGTTCACAGGCGTGTCCAGTTTGATTGTTTACGTGAGGACTGACAGGGACAGTATAGGACCTCCGATGCAGTACGTGTTGAGTGCTGTTGCTTTACAGAGCCTGACACCGAGTGGTGCGGTATTGCGCTGAGGTCCTTGGCGTCACCTTGAGGCATCTTGGCAGACGCATCAAAGTTAATGAGGGGTGGAAGGACATCGTGAGGTGTCCTTGACGTACCGTGAGTGGCAGCACTTTTTCGAGCCAAAGCTGCGCACACAGAGTCTCGTTCAGTCCAAAAACACACCCGCTAACGCACCGCTGGCTTCATCTCCTCCTTCTTTTGAAATGAAGTCATCAAAAGTGTGTGCAGCGAACTTCTGAAATGGAAAAAGGGGAAGTAAAAAAAAACCCGACTGGATTGTTCCTGATGGATGGTGGCCCTAGAGAAGAGGGGGAAAACACTGACCTCAGTGATTAGTTGGTCTGGTGCGAGTATTTCCAAAACGGCTGATCTCCTTGGAATTTCATACGCAATAGTTACTAAAGTTTGCACTCCGTGCTGCAAAAAAGAACCCAAGAGACGTTCCTATCTGGTCAGAGTAGATCAGACAGACAGGTGTGATCAGACAGGAAGTCTGCTGTAACTCAAATTACCACTCTGTACAAACGTGTTGAGCTTTTCAGACTTGAGGCAGATGGGCTTCAACAGCAGAAGAACAGGAAACCGAGGCTACACTGGGAACAGGCTGAGCCGAACTGATCGGAAAAACAGCCAGTAGTAATTGTCTGAAAAAATCTCGATGGCTGGAACATGCAGGTGGTAGGGTGAGAATTTGTGACATCAACCGAATGGACAGATCCTGACCCAGTTCAGGCTGGTGGGGGTAGTGTAACGGTGTGGGGAAAGGTGGGTTGGTTTGGGTTTTTTTGTTTGTTTGGGGTTTTTGTTTTTTGTTTTTTTGTGGCCCACTGTTTTATAGTGTGAATGCACAGTCTGGTGAAAACTTACGGGCTTCCAAGCTTACTTTAATCTGTATTTATTTAATCATTATTATTGTGAAAAAATTGTGTTAGGAAAACTACATTTGTGGCATCTATGAAAGAACAAACAAAAGAAACCATCCCAAAATGTTCATGCAAAAAAAAGGTAGAATCGGAAAGTTATCTTGTGTGAACATTTCTGCTGTTTTCTCTCTCCTGCCCCCAACCCCCCCCGAAAGAAAACATGACAGTAAGTGATGCACATGAGAAAGTGAGTGTATGCGCATAATAATTATCTAAAAAAATACATTATGTTCCTTTCTTTGAGAGGTAAAAGCAAACATACAAATAAATAAATAAATAAATGTGGAAACAGAAAATTCTCTCGTGCACATATAATCAGTTTCCATTTTCCGATTTTTTTTTTTTTTTTTTTTTTTAATTTAATTTTATTTATTTATTTAAGTTGTATGTTATGTTGATTCATTTTATTCTATTTTATTCGCCCGAACGTCAGAGGCTCCATACACAACCCCACAGAGTTGGCACTAAATTCACAAATACCTTTTGAGTGGAAAAATTCCTGAGCACATTCAGCAAAAATACAAGTGCCCGACGGCTGCCCTTAGAATTGCTTTATAGAGAAGTTTTGTGTAAACAAGCTTTTAGTTTTTTTTTTCTCATGACAGGAAATCTTGGCTTTGGTGCATGTACACATGTACGCTATAATTGCTACAGATAAATATTAGGTTTAAAAACATGGCAATGTTCCTTTAATTATAATGAGGCTAATGATCATGAGCTGTTTGTTTTTGTTTTTTGGGTTTTTTTTTTTTTTTTTAAATGCTTCATCTGCAAATGGAGCTTCTGAGTGAATTTTTCTATATTTTTTTTGTGCACTCCCTCCAGAGCCCTGTGTCAGAAATCTCCCTTTCCCCCCAAACCGAACGTAAATCCAGAAAATTATGCCAACCATAGCAGCAAGGACTCACACAGTCCTGCAACCCGTTTTTTATTTCCTCCTGTGCCGTACATCATATTATTACCAGATTTTATTATTAGCCTCGATGCAAGCATGGCTAGTGTAATAAATCTGCATGACCAGTGATCTTGGGTTATTTCCTCCTCTCCGACAGTCACGCCGCTTTCTTCGAGAACACTACCGCGAGCACAACATCGAGCTGTCCAAGCTGCTGTACAAGATGGGGCAGCCGCTGCCGAGCTGGCTACGCGAGGAGCTGCTCCACAGCAGGTAGCAGCAAACGGGTGCTGGGGGAAACCACAACCGACACACTCGCACTCCTCCACGCGCTCCAGAGGAGACTCTACCTCTCCAGTTTCCTCCGAGTCAGCTGCAGCAGCTGGATGAGGCACAGCAGCCCGCTGCGGCCTCGTCCTGGAGGTCTGGGCTATGAGAGGAAAAGGAACGGAGAGGTGAGAACAGGAAGGCAAGGTGCGGGGCGATGGAGATGCTGACTTTCCCTTTGCTTTTTCATTCTTTGAGAGAGCATGGGCACCCAGGGATGTCTGTCAGTACACACACACACACACACACACACATACGGACAGCTCTTTTCCTGAGTGTTTGTTCTGCTTATGCACCTTCAGACACAATTTTGGAGAAGACACAATTTTGGAGAGGACACAAGAGACCTTTTTTTCCCCCTTGTTGTTGGAACAGCACAGAGGCCAACAACGATTGAACAGGAACCACGAAGGAACCTTGAGCTTTGAATATTTTCTCCCATTCTCTCAATCATTCATTCACTCACTCGTTCATTCATCCAGCCCTTCATTCACTTACATGTCATCTTGTTTTGTGAATAAGGAGCCAGTCTTGCCCTGTCATCTATTTTTGTTCCACTTAACTCTGTTTGTAGCCCGCTCATTACATTACATTACATTACGTTACGTTACGTTACATGTTCCCACTAGGATGAAATGTGACAAAGTTTTAAAAAAAAAAAATCACATTTACATATTTATGGTGTTACAAACTACACGAATTATGGTACTTTAAAAAAAAAAAAAAAACAATAAGCTACATCCAGTATAAATGTGAGTGTAAATATGGACATGTACAGTACCTGGGGATCCTGATACTCTGTATTTTGTGCAGTAAATTAATTATTGCCTTAATTAAACCGATGACTTTTCGTCACATGACCAGAAGTGTTTGGGCATGCCTTGATGACGTGAGCTCTTCTTTAGCATAGAACTTATTCCAGGATGAACCAGTGTTCAACGGGAAGAGTATTACTGGAAGGTTAATGTTAAGTCAAATCAGAATAAAGTGGGGTTTGTTTTGTTTGTTTATTTTTATTTTTTTAATATTAGCTATAATATTTGACCTCATGTTTTTTGTTTTTTTTGGGGGGGGGGTTATTTTATTTATTTTTATTTGCTAGAAATTTTACCCCTTTGTTTTTTGTTTGTTTTTTGTTTTTGTTTTTTAAATATTTGCTGTAATATTTGACCCCTTTGATTTTTGCTTGTTTTTTTAATAATTGCTATAATATTTGTCCCCTTTTGTGTTTTGGTTTGGTTTTGTTTGTTTGGTTGGGTGGGTTTTTTGGTTTTTTTGTGGTTCCATGGTCCGGTCTACAGACAGCTCAAGTTGTTCCTTGCGACATATTGGAGAATGTATCGCTTCCTTCGGCACATAAGGACTGTCTCAGAAATGATTTGGTTCTAGAGTTCTGGACTAAATTACACTCCTGAATGTAAGCACAGACGCGATATCCTTTAATTGTGAACACGATGTACAGGTCCTGTTTCTCGTAATGAAGTCCAGTAAGCCGTTCTTCCGCGTGCAATTCGAATAACCTCAACCCTCAGTTTTCCCCCTGGCCCTCTTTTATTTGGTGCTTGTGGTGTCACTGATGTATTTTCAACCCCTCTCTAGTCCCAAGCACATGATTTAACTTTTACGCCATCAGCCAGACGATCACATCTTCCGTTTGTCTTCTGGCCTAAAGGAAAGCTTGATTCCATATGCCCTTTGTGCATAGAAGGCAGTTGTGCGGATTGTACTGATTTCTGAGGCTGTGCATGGGTGGACATGGTGTCAATCCATTAGCTAGCCCACAGGACACGACAAATCTCCGGTGTTTTTAGTTGTCCAGGAACCTAATTGGCGCAGTGGGTGGTGTTGCCGTCTGACAGCTGCAGGAGCCTGGGTTTGATCCGCGTCTGCGTGGGTTCCTCTTATTTTCTTCCCACTGCCCAAAAACATGCCAGTTGGTAAATTGGGTAAATAAATTGCCCCTAGGTGTGAATGGGGCTCTGTGGTGGACTGGCATGGAACGCCCAGTGTTCCCAGGATAGGCTCCGGATCCAGTGTGGACATCCTGACCTGATTACTCTTTAAATGAACACACTGTCATGCGAGGCCGGGTGAGGATCACAGATCAAGATCGGAGAAATCTGAGCTCACGTGTCAAAGTAAAATATTGTCCCGTTTTCACGCTTGTAACTTGGAGTCATCAGATACATCGAATTAGAAACAGCAGTATTTATTTTACATTTTTTCCCCCTGTATTGCAACCCAAAATGTGTGACGATGCCTCCCAGAGTATAATGCCTGATAAGCACACCGTGTTTGGGTTTTTTTTTTTTGTTTGTTTTTTAAATTTCATTTAAATTTATTTTTTTTTTACTACTTATTTTTTTGATCAAGGACAATAGGAATCGTTTCCGTACCTCCGGTAAAAATGTATTTTCCATCATGAAGGCTCTGTATTAATAAACGGTTGGAGCGTTTGCTGAAGATTTGCGTTCTTCGGTGAAATGCTCTTTCCAGGGCTCTTGTTGAAGCGCACACTGTCTGTTGTACTGACCCTCGGCATGCACCTTAGACACACTGTCCAGTTCTCAGCTTAGGAGAGAAAAAAATGAATAAAAAAAAAACGTACACAACAAACAGTTATGCTGCTCAGATCTCCATCATGATGTTCATGGTAACGGTCTGATATTTTGTTTTGCCCTGATTTAATATTTCTAACTGTAATAATAATAATTATAATAATAATAATAATAATAATAATAATAATGCAATAATATATTTTTCCTGACAAAGTCTGACGTTTTGCACCAAGCACAAATCATGTGTTCTCTGTGTATAGAAAGAAAGAGTGAGAGGAGAGTCTACAGACTAGAGACATTTCCCTCTTTTGGGTCCTGTAATTCTGACCACACACACACACACACACACACACACACAGTGGTTCTCATGAACTTCACACTGCCAATCTTGTGCTTTCTGTATTATAATGTAGGATATCAGTAGATAGTCATGTAAATGAAATAAATTGTAAGGTAAAATAATCATCTGGACTTGTACAATCAAAACGTATCATTGTTAATATTTTTTATTGTTGGTAGCCAATATTTTTGTGATTAATTTGCAAATAAAGAAACCACTGTCTTTTTACATCTGGTGATGTGGTTATTTCAGTGCACCTTTATCGAGGTCAGTTTCTCACCAAGACGTTTTAAAGTGCGATTTAACAAATATATTCACGCTGCAGGACGCACCTAAATGCCTTTTTGTCCAACTGGCGTAGAAACACAGAGCTTTGGACTTGAACATGATTGATTTAATAATGTAAACTTTCCAAACAGAGTCTTTCAGAGGCACAGCAACGTCCAGAAGTGAAAACTGCACGCGTTCTTCCCAGCTTTGTTATACAGGGTGGACATAAAGTCTCTCAACAGTTTTAAAAGTGGATTACAATGGGATGGGTTTGTTAGATCTGTTTTGTGTTCTCAAGTTTTGGATCGTGTCACGTTTGGGGTCTTTAGGTGCTCTGTTGATGGGATCGGTTCTGTTAAATGAAACCCTAAAGAGTGGCCCCTCCTGAAGAAAAGGCACAGCGTGTATGGTGGTTTGTTCAAACAAAATCAGATACGCAGACTCGGCGAAACTTCAGGAAGACATCCACCGTGATATCACGTCCATCGATTCGTGCACAGCACAAGACATTTATGGAGATGGGGACAGTGCTGGATAAAGGGAGAAGCGGACGACCGAAATGATCTGAGGAGAACATGGATCTTGATGTGCTTCGTGCAACTCGTGCCCATATAGAGGGGTATTAAATAAATGAGGCGAAATAAAATTCAGATTCTGCTCCTTATTGTGTACTAATTACCACAGTTTTTTTTTTTTTTCATTTGCTTTTGGAATAACATTTTTTAATTGCAGGAGACTTTATGTACACGCTGAACCGTTCGACCACAAAATACATTGTGTTCAGTACATTCGGACCTGTGAAACCAAAAGATTTTCCATTAAGACAGACCAGTGAGAGATGCGCAGGGAGGTAATGTGTACCCTGACTTGAGTACGTTTATTTATCCTTGGGGTTTTTTTAAGTTCGTTATACCCGTTTAATTCAAGTGAGCAGTCTGTTATGCTTTTATAATTTTAGCAACTATATGAACTGTACCAACTTTTAGGCATCTGTTATCATTTCTAGTATTGGGAAAAGCTGCTAGGCATCCAGAGAACTAGCTGTGAGAGCCACGGTTGTGCAGGACTTGAGATTAAAAGATCGTACAGTCAAATTTTGCTGCTAAATTGATCCATTACTGTTCCCAGATGTTATAGGCCTAAGATTTTGTTATTATATTTTAATGGGTGGGGGGGTCATCAAATATTTTTTTATTATTTACAGTGACTTAAATCTTCAGAATGGTTTTTATGATGATGATTATTATTATTAGCATTAATAATAACAATAATAGCAATCATAATAATGTAAAAAAAAACTATTGTTGCAATACACCCCGAATATCCCTCAATATGTTATTGTTATTATTATTATTATTATTATTATTATTATTAATAACAATAATAATAATAGCAATAATATTTTGAGGGATATTGTCTGGTATATTGCAACAATAGTCTTTTTTTTAAATAATGACTACGTGGAGAAAAGTATTTGGTTTGTTCTCTACATCAGAGGTTCTCAAAGTGGGCGCTGTGACATTTTTTTTTTCACATTAACAATTTTTTTTTAGATTTCCAGGTCCAAACATCATTCAACTCAGACCTAATGTGCTCTATCAGTGAAACCTGATGTCGTCATATATATAAAAAAAAAAATCAGAAATATTTTTAATAATCTTCATGAAATGCATCTATACTGAGGGGGTCTGTGGAATTTATTTTACACTTAAAGGGGTCCCTGGCTACAAACTGTGTGAGACCTACTGCTGTACATAATACGGTTTGCATAATACGAAAGTGTATTATGGGTTTATGTGTGGCAATAAAACCTAGAGTAAAATTAAAATAACCTTAATTCTAGAAAAATAAACCTAAATGAAATAAAACAGATGATTTTAATGCACGTTCCCTTTGCAGTGGAGACGTAGTTGCTGGCTCCCATATTATCATTTGTCTGTTTAAAGCTGCACTTTTGGTGTTTTTGCTTTTCTCCAACACTGACCGTTTGATTTGAAAGGTGAAATGGATGCCCTGCATTTAGTATGGATGCACTGAATGGGAGTGATCTGCACCCCAGTGTGCCGGAGCCCTGCAGGCCACGTTCACTCCATCCGGGTGTGCAGGGACATGAAGACCGGCTCCGCGCTCGGCTAGGCTTACATCAACTTTCAGCAGCGGGTCGACACTAATACAAACCATACAGGACACTGGAGAACGCTGTACTCTACACTGTTTCTGCATTTTGTTCCAGTTTTATCCTGCCTAAGGCTACGTGTGTCATTTATGTATTCACTAACCCACTTACTGTTTTATTACATGAATAAGATCAACTTATGTGTTTTAAATGACATACTGCCTTGTTGAAAATATAGTTTTATGACTTATTTATTTTCTTAGATTAAATACTTCGATTAAAGGTGGGATTCAGTTAATTAACCTATAGTTAATCTTTTCATAATCTTTCATACCCATTTGTACCAAAGGTGCCAATAATTCTGAGTCATATTGTATTTACAGAGGGTAATAAATGACTAGTGTGTGTGTGTGGGTTTTTTTTTATTGAAATGAATGAGCTGTAATTAATTTTGTTTCCTCAGCTGAGCGAGCATTGGACATGTTTAATTTTGATCTCCTTATGGGACAGCTCATGTGCATCATCTGGTCTCAGAGGGATTACATCCCTGAGAAACAGCAACATCTTAAAACTTGTTCATCAAAAACCGGTTATGGATAAATCGATTGACAGTGTTCCTTTTTCACACCTTCTTGGTCTTTGGGAAGGTCCTGTCGTGCAAGGTTCGACCTTTGGCCTGTTTGGACCTGAATAGCATCTGTTTAACATGATAAGGATGTTTTCTTTAATACTAACATCCTGTATCAGTTCTGTTTGATAGAAATTGTTGTAGGTTATGGGAAGGGACCGAAGTCCTTTGAACCGCTGTGTTGTTTTTGGTCGACCTCTTTTTCTCTTTCCTTCTGGTGCCCAAGTCATCGCCACATTCATGATGTTCCTTTCTTCCTGCCTTTTGGATATGGCCAATCATTTTCCATCTCCTTCGTTTCACTTCCAAACTCAATGCCCTCATATCAGCTTTTTTCCAAAAGCTCTTCAGTGGTGACATGTTGTTCCCAAATATTCTCAAGATTTGCCTTAGGCATTTATTTTGACACATGTCTATTTTCCTGTTGTCTTCCTTCTTCATCTTGCAGGGCTCACTACCGTATAGAAGGACTGGTATAACTAGTGTCTTAAACAGCTTCAGTTTTGTTCTTCTTGATATATTGTTGGACTTCCATGTTAAATTACATTACGGTCATTTGGTACAGTCTTATCCAGAGCGACTTACATTTATCCCATTCATACAACTGAGCAATTGCGGGTTAAGGGCCTTGCTCAAGGGCCCAGCAGTGGCAGCATGGCGGTGACTGGATTTGAACCCCTGACCTTCCAATCAGTAGGCCAACGTCTTAACCCCTGAGCTACCCCCTGCCCATGTCTCTTTTTTTTTCTCTCACAAATGTACCTCTGGCTTTAGATGGACGATTGTTCAGTTGGCATTTTGCTGCTGCTTTTTTGTCCGCACTCACTGCCTCGCCAGTAACTGAAACGTGGTGCAAATTGGCACGTTTCCTGAACCGATGAAATCAGCCATAACTCGCTGAAAAGGTGTCATCAGCAGAGTCTTCCCCAGGCTTAGCCTTTAAATCCTCAAAAAGGCTTCCAGCCTTCTCTTATATTAGCATAAGGCTAAAAGGTGCCCATCTCTGCCTCTGGTGTACAATCCACGTGATCAGAACGTCTGATCGGTCAACTCTAATGTACTGTTGTAATCATATTTATATTAGACTCTGCTTTTTTGTGTGGATGATATTAAGTCAATGTAAAATACCATGTCTTTCATAAAATTGGGTTTGTTGTTTGTATATTTGCTCTTATTATTTTACTTAGGATTAATTTATAGATTAATTAATAGAATCAGATTTATAAGGAAAATAAGTTTCATGCTGTTACATGGCTGGCAACCAAATCATTTCAGTTTACTCATTTACTACTTTTCAACAAACAACAAACATATAGCTGCCAGTCACTTGCTCCCATTTATTTTTAGTCTTGTAATTTTACTGTGGAAAATGGTAATAATTTTATAGTATTTCATTTTATACAACATTCTCTCAGATTTTGCTCTTTTTCGGTTGCTTTATTGTTGTTTTACCTTATTACCCTAATTGTGCTTTTAGCCAAATTTCACATTAAAAATGTAAAGTTGGAAACAAACAAACAAAAAAAATTCTTTTGTATTTTAGAAAGGATTTAAACACTATGTGTCAATGATGGCTAATTCATTAAACAAGAAAGCTAGAAAAACAATTAACGTATGCAATCATTTTAAAGTTTCAAGTGATCATATCGTCACTCTCTCGTGTTGTTAGATTTTTTAAATATATTTATTTTATTTCATATTTATCTTTGGGGTTTTTTTTTTTGTTTGTTTGTTTTTGGTTTTTAAACTGATGCTAAGTCCATGGACAGTTCTAAAAGAGAGCG
>JAQLOM010000011.1:2670255-2689425 GCA_030068315.1 Chrysichthys thysi | reverse complement strand
TACAAAATATTTCAGTTATATCTGTAAATTAAGGTATTTTACTTACCGCCTGTTGTACAAGTTTGAGGCAGACATCTCCTTCCAGAGGTGCAGGCAGGGAGTAAAGGGGCCTGGTCATGTGTCCATTTACACAAGTCACATGACATTGATACAATTTAGAGGAGACAACCATTTTTTTATTTTTTAACTTGCATTAACTGCCCAAAGACAAAACAACACTTTTAGAGCTTCCAAAATAAAAAAAAAGGCAACAATTGTTGCTGGTGGAATTAAATTAATGAAAATTAGGGGGCACCCGGATTTGAACCGGGGACCTCTTGATCTGCAGTCAAATGCTCTACCACTGAGCTATACCCCCTTCTGTAGAGCAGCTGAAAATTCACCCTTTTCAAGATGTTCCACATCGTGTTCGTCTCTTTTTGGATTTATATTTTTATGATTATCAATTCCTTTGTTGGCACATAAATTAATCTTTATTTTTTTTAACTCATTAATTATTAAATATAACTTGGGTTATGGCGCCATAACCTAAAACAGGATGCGTCGTCTGATTTTTAGCCAGAAGAGACGCCATTTTCTCGACTCACCTCATATACGTTTCCGGATTTGGGCCGGAAGTAGATTAATACTGTGCTTGGTTGAACTGTTTGGCGGAGCTTGGCAGAAAATGGTAATGTAAATCATATTCAATCGATTTCTTTCCACACCTTTGTTTTTTTTTATTTTTTAATATTTTTTATTTAAATGGATCTGATATCTTTTGGGTTTTTTGACGTCTTAGCTTTGTTTTGCATTGTTGTTGCTAGCTGTTAGCCTTTAGCACGTGAGGTAGTTGTAGTTGCAGAGCGGAGTGTTTAAGCAGGCGTTGTTCATTGGAAGGAGATTTGAAATGTTCACGTTTATTATTTAATTTTATTGCAAAGAATATATGATGGAGCAGGGGTTTTGTAAAGCGGTTTATTTTTAGTAATGTGTTAGCAATACTGATGCTAGCTCAAGTTTAGCTGTTTGTGATGTGTCATTGCCTTGCTAGTTGGGTTTAGTTTCTGTTTCTGTGTTAAAATGTTTGGCGTGCTTTATAATGCTGAAATAATCAGGGCAGGAAGAGAAAACCAGTTTGGAAAACCTTTTAATATGATACCAAGATCAGGTTTGAGGTTGAGTAATAATAATAATTAATAATAATAAAAAAAAAAAAACACGGGTAATTTGAAGTTTGTGGTAGTTAGCAATATTTTGTACTTTATTTACCACTGAAATAAAATAAAAAAGCCATGACCTGAAGCATTTTTGTTTTTTCAAAATCTTTTTTTACATTTGATACACGGATTTAAAAATGTATTTATTTTTTTTTTACATTTGAGATACTGATTTAAAAAATTAGGATAAGTCTTTTTTCACATTTTTGACACTGACTTAAAATTTTTTTAGAATAAGTCTTTTTTTTTTTTTTTTACATTTCAGATGCTGACTTAAAAATGTTTAGGATAAGTCTTTAAAAAAAAAAAAACTAAGATGTTAACCGGTACTAAAATAATCTTAATAGAAATGAACTAAAACCTCTTGCTTGCTGTTTTGCGTTCCAGAACACTCGTGGTCTTCGTTCTCAGCTGAAAGACAGCGTCCCTGTGGCGGGGCTTTGTCCACAGGCAGGATCTTATGGTGTCCCTGATACTCTGCGCAGGGGGTAAACACTCCTTTAATACCTCTTTAATACTCTACATTATAGCTTGTCTAAATTTTCTAAATAGTTAATTAGACTTTACCTGCTGTCTTTTCAACATGTATTAACAAGGCATTGGTTTGATTTCAGCTTTTCTAGTGTCAAGAATGAGCTTCTCCCTGCTCATCCTTTAGAAATAGCTGAAAAAAATGTGAGTATGCCCCATAGGTGACTGGTATAAATGTAGTCACTGAAATAATATTGACAAAATTACTAACTTCTTCCTGCCGACTAGTGTTCTCCCCTTGGATCAGGGCTAATTCTGATCCAAGTAGATGATTCGTGAATCACTTCATCTCTAGTTTTCCCTTTGACTTACTGCTTGCTTTGTGGTCTGTACCAACAGTTCCTGCTTAACCAGGACAAAATAAACTTTTCCACATTAAGGAACATCCAAGGGCTTCACGCACCCCTGAAACTCCAGATGGAATACAGAGCTGCCAAACAGGTGGGATGCACTGACGGTTACACACACACACGGCTTTTGTTTATGTCCAGTATATTATACATGTGAGGGTTTTATAGGTGTGTATGTAACCACTAGATCTTATTGAGCTATCTGCTTTCCCACATAATTTTATTTATTCATTCTCTAGTGGCTCATTGGTATTATTTCCAAGACCTCTCCTTGCCATAACATAGCCTCAGATACAAAAATAGCAATAAACCTACCTACTTACCTTTTTACAGGCAGTATTATAGTTATGCAAAATGAAAAAATAATAAAATGCAACGTATTATGGAAAATATTATCACCATTTATATCACTTAGGATGTGAAAACACAAAACACTGTATATAGCACACTTCTCAAGCTCCTGTTTCTCACAGATTCAACGCTTGCCTTTTCTGCCAAGCTCCAACCTGGCTCTGGATACACTCAGGGGTGCGGATGAAGCCATTGGATTCGAGGACATCCTTAATGGTAGGTGTACGTTTATGTCTAATACTGTGTTAACAGAAGAGTAACACTAGCTGATTTCATGTCCAGGCTATCTGTTGGCGGTGTTTGTTGTTCACTCCTGATTGACTTCTATGTCACTATAAATTATAAGCACACTGTAATTCACTTCAGTGTTACCGCACACTCCTGCTAAGAACACTTGTTAATAGTGGAATGTCTTTGTAGGCATGTTAGCTAGTGTTCATAAGTAGGGCAATGCTTTTAGAATCATGAACGCACAGTGTGCAGTGCATTGATGGGAATGGTCTGATCAGTACACACCTTCTAGAAAGGTTACTGTTATATACAAGTATATAAAGTAAAAGTAATGAATACTAGTGATTATCACACGTGAAACACAGCACAGCATAGCGTGACACAGTGAAATTACTTCTATGCATTTGACCCAATCACCAAGTGAAGCAGGGGGCAGCTGAACAGTGCAGCACCCGGGGAGCAGTGCTTGGGGACGGTACCTTGCTCAGGGTACCTCAGTGTAGCTTGTTGGTCCTGGGCCTTCTGAATGCCCTGACCGCTAGGCTACCACTGCAAGGGCCGGATTATCCATATGGGCTACCTATGACCATTCATTCCCTCTCCCCAATCTGGCAAGGTTGTGTCAGTCCACAAGTATGCGCAAATGTATCATTTTTTTTTTAAAAAACTGTTACAGAAAGTGAATGAAAAACGGACAGACATCAATTGAGTGGTTGTGCAAAGAGAAAAAGAAAAGACAAGCGTTGGAGTCTAGTCGCGATTCAAGATGTTCCAGCGATTGATCGTTTTTTTTGGTAAGAACATCAGGACCTGCGGACACTAGCAGCGCTGAAGCCGAAGCTAGTGAAGACGGTAACGCTAGCCGGGGAGATCATTTGCCTACATGTACTTGGACAAATGTCGACCCAATGTAGTTAGTAAATTACATATGAGAAATGCCCCTGTTTATGCGTGTTATTTTTGACAGGAAGACAGGGGTAAGGTGGGGTGGTGGGCGTTGGGGCACCACATTGTCTTAATACGGGCCTGACCACTGCTGGTATTTTATTTTTTTTTAAGTAATGTATTGTATATTATTGTATGCAATAGTATATTACTTGTATGACTGAATCTGATTAATGTTTCTCTTTTTGTGCGCGTCTCAGATCCTGGACAAAGCGAAAGGATGGGAGAACCTCACATTATGACCGAGTACAAACTCGGTCTGTTGTGACTTATTTCATGCTTTAAGAATTTATTAGAAACAAACTTGATCTTCAGGTCAGAAAATGTCCCGACCCTTTGCTTTGTTCTGTTTTCTTTTGTTTCTAATAAAAATTTAAAGCAGTTTGACTGAGAGCTTTTCCTGTATTCTTTCAATGTTTAGCATGATGCTTTGTTTGAAATCCCTTAAGCCGCATGGATACAGGCCTTGAAATGAAAACAAGGAACGCCCCCCAGTACAGACATTTCTCAGAGTAAATTTATTACCTTTTTTTGGTCATTTTTTTTTTAAAATCCAATACAAGCTTGAATTGAATATTACAAGCATTATTATTTTTTTAATATACATGGTTATTTATACATATTACAAGCTCTTTCGGGTCAACGAGCCAAAAATAAATTCTGCCAGGGTTAAAACGAAAATGCAAAAGTAACCGAATAAGCAATAAGACCTAGTGAGTGGCTGTGTGTCTATATATATGTTTGTTTAGAAAACATTATACTGAAATCATGCAGATTTTTGTATAATGATGCCTTCACTGTTAAGTACCTCAAACTATTTACAGAAATGTAAATTATTTTTTTCACCCAAAAACAAAAGTTGTCCACTCCTCAGTCCAGCTTCTCCTCTTGGAAAAAATCTGCAGCGTTAAGGTGCTCCTGGAATTCATCATATTGCTGCATAAAGAAAAGAAAAACAACACGGATGAATATCAGGTATCGCCCTGCGCGCTCTCGTTTCCATGAAGGACGTGCAATACACACACAAACCTTATACACTATTTCTTTTATTAATTATCGAGAACCAACAGACACCGACACACACCTGAGTAATCCAGCCTTCGTCCATCAGCTTGGTGAACGCTTTATTCACGGTGTCCTTCACCGGCACGTCTCCGTCCACTTCCTGTTCCTGTTCCTCCGCCTCTTTCTGATCCTGCAGAGCAGTGCGGCAGCGCTCAAGCAGATGGAACTTGAAGTGTTTGAGCGCGTGGTACACTTGGGTTCGGCTGGCGCACACAGAGCCGACGAAGAACATCTGCAATTTGTAATAAAGAGAGATGGGTTTTTAGTATGATGCACCAAAATGTTTATTTCTCTTCCATTATACAGAACGGGCCATGAAAAAGTAGCCCAATACTGGTATCATGCTCTTTGTAGGAGTCTGTAGCCTCTTTCTCTCCGTCTGTCGCCCCATGTGTAGGTGCTCTACTTTTTCGTGGCCCACCCCGTACGTACACACCTTCGTAAAAATGACATCATTTCTTTATAAGCAGAGCACTGTTGAGATCTTGGTACTGAGTGCTCACAGGGTGTTGATTAATTTTCCCCAATAGCAGCTCTGATGACAGTGCAGCTGATATTCAAATCAAGTTTATTTTAACGTGCTTTTTCTTAGACATGATTGTTTCTATGGTAACAGTTTATTCACTGGGATTTGTCCAGCGTACGAGTCCAAGTACTCTAGACTTGATTAAACGAAAGCGCTTTTGTTTAACTAAAAAAAAGACGATAACGTTGCACACTGTGATGTTTTCAGTAATGACGTTACATGTCAGTGGTTCGTAATGTTCGTTTTCCCACCACGTGAAAGTCTTCCATTCAGAGCACTTTGGAGTTTCTTGCCCACTTAGCTTTGTGTGCTTTTTTTTTTTTTTATTATCTTATTAACTTTTAAAAAAAAAAAAAAAAAAAAAAAATACAGATAGGCTGCTGTGTGTAAATAAACCCCCCCCCCCCCCGGACATTCCACAACATTATATGCAACTATAAATGAATAATAAAAAAAAAAGGTTGAAAAATTACTTGTTGACAAAGTGCTTTGGCAAAACATCACTTCAGGACGTTATGTTATATGAAAATAATCGCCTTCTGTGTTTTAACGGCTCACGCCGCTTCATGAACTTCAAAACGTGAACGTCAAACATGCATTATTACCCAAAATCTGGGCATCATAAACAGGTAAAAATGCAAATACCAGTGTGATTTAAAAGCTGTGCTTGATTAACTGTTGAATCACTGCAAGCTTAATGTGCTGTACGATGTAAGGAAGCAAGAATCTGATCGAAAAGAGCTGCATTTAATTGTAACTATGTAAAAAATAAATAAATAAATAAAGATGACAGTGTTTGTTACCTGCGAGTCGTCAGGCATGAACTGGTCCTCTTGCAGTGTGGTGGTGTGATACAGCTGCCCCGACAGACGCACACAATAGCGGCCATGTCGGTGGAGCTCGCACGCTTCACAGTCCTTACTGCGGACGTTCACCATATTGACTCGCAGTTTGGGGTAACACTCGACCCGCTCCTTATATGGGGAAAACCCACACAGTAAAACTTTCTGCAGAAGTTTGTACATAATTAGTGCATTATCTATCTATACATATGTATAGACACACACACACACAGTGGAACCTCTGGTCAGGAACGTGATCGCGTACAGTCGTCCCTCGCCATATCGTGGTTCAAGTATCGCAGCTTAACTGTATGGCAGTTTTTAAAATATATATATTTAAATTATATTAAAATATGTATAAATAATAAAATAAATATAAGGTGCTTATAAATCCTACTTCGCGGATTTCACCTATCGCAGGAGGGCTCTGGAATGTAACCCCCGTGATAGATGAGGGCTAACTGTAAATACAATGACGGTGGCGGAGGGATATGGTGGCGGTTCTCATGTTTTGCGATTATTTCTTTGTTTATTTCAACTGTCCTACGCTTAGGCTTCTTACTCTCGCTACCATTTCCACTTTCTTGGGACCCGTAATGAAGCTTATAGAGCAAAAATGCAGAGAAACACAACGAAAAAATGCGTTGAACACTTTCACACCACGAGTGCTTGAGCGGAACTTAAGGTTTGTGCCATGAAGCGTGAGTTGGCTTCTTGTACATCAGTCAAGGATTTGATCGTTGGTCGGTACAAAGTCTGCTTGGGAATTTAGTGTGTATGTCGATTTGTTTGCCATCCGACACATTCGGAAGCCGAGGGGCCGCTGTGTGTGTGTATGTATATATAGATAGATACACACAAAAAACCACTTTGATTCATTCCTACTTTGTATCGCTCTTTCCAGCGGCTCCTCTGCTTTAGATTTTCCAGGCGTGGGAGCACCATCCGCTCATCAAAGTGATGCAGTGACAATTTCATCTCTTCAGCATAGCGCTTTGTCCGCTCACCGTCTGCCGTTACAATTAAACAAACCTGTTAATCACCCAAATGAAGCAGCATACCAGACATCAAGGGCTTTCAATGATGCATGTTCAAGTCATGAGCTTACACCAGAGGGGGGGGGGGGGCTTCTGTGAGTAAACTTAAACGGTGCTACACAGAGAGAGGAGTGCTGGTGCTATGGGTTGTAATGTAGACTGTACTATACGTGGTACTGAGCTCCCAGAAACATGGTTAGAAGAACAGCTTTTTATGACTTACAGAGAACAAGAGAATTCGAAAGGGTCACCTCGACATCGATCACGTATACATGTGAAACTTCATATACCCATATACACTTTTCTTAACTTCTGCGCCTGCTTGCATGTCTCTTCCGGAGATCTAAAGGTAAGAAAATTGTACATCTCTAAAAAAATCTAACAATTTGATTGCAACCCAAAGCAAAGTTTCTACTGAAAGTAATAGTTCATCTATTCAGATGAATGCTTAGGTGTAAAACTTTGACTTGGGAAGCTCTAGGAAGAGTGAAAGCTAAAATGTGTTTGCTCCGAGAAAAGTAAAGCTGCCCAGCCAGTCGCGTCCTTATAAAACTACTGCTCCTGCTGCATCACAGAGAAGTGTAACACACTCAGAGGAAGGCGCTATCTACCCTCTTCTGCATACATGAGCTCCACAAAAACACCGCGATTGACTAATGTCGATGTGACGGACAAAAAGAGAGTAACACCTTTCCTCTGACCCAGAATGCACGGCCAAGCCATTTCAGGAAGGGAAAAAACAACAGGAAATCATACCGTAAAGTGATTTGAGAAAGGAGGTGTCCAGGGCGTTGATCAACAAGGCTTTGACCACCACCTGAAAGTGGGTCAGCTGAGATTCGGTGATGACTACAATTATAACAAAGAGTTAGTTAGGTCTGTACATACTCTATCATCAGAAGTACAAACAAATAGCCAAACATACGTACGCGTTTTCTCTTAACTTCTCATAAGTTAAACTTAACAGAAATCTTACACTGGCGTGGAAGGTGAGACCGGAAGCTCTTGTCCCCCGTTTCACCCTCTGCCTCTTCTTCCTCTCCCTCTTTCTGCTTTTCGTCCTCCACAATGAAGTCCTTCAGGCTGTCACTGTCGGCTTCCTTTTCTTCTTCACTGCTGTCTATTAAGCGAAGTGATTCCACCTCGCTAGATTCATCTTCAGAGTCTTTCACTTCTCCTTTGTCTTCAGGTTCATCTTCTGCAACCCCTTCATCTTCCGAACCCTGAACGAGAAGATTTTGTTAAACGTTTAGCGACAAACCAAGGCATTCGGCGGCCACTTTATTAGTTACACTTATTCCTCTTATTAGCACGTAAACCTACAATACAGTCAGGTCGCTCATTCTACTTCCAAAATCAGAAGACAGACCACAAATCAAGACAAATCAAGTACTGACAAAATTATTAATCACCAATGACACCAAGTGGTAATTTAACAGCCAGTTTATAGACAAGACATTAGAAATATTCTATGCAGGCAAGCATTTATGCCAGGATCAGATTCCGCAACATTTTTGGCTTTCAAAATAGCTTCCATGTCTGATTCGACAAACAAAAAAAAGGAGAGTGCCACAAATTCTTGCTGTATGGCGGCACAGTGGTGTGGTGGTTCACACTGTCGCCTCACAGCAAGAAGGTCCTGGGGTCGACTTGGGCGCCTTTCTGTGTGGAGTTTGCATGTTCTCCTCGGTTCCATGTGGGTTTTCTCTGGGTACTCCGGTTTCCTCCCACAGTCCAAAGACATGCACAGAGGGGATTAGGCTAATTGGCTCCTCTAAATTGCCTGTAGGTGTGAATGTTTGTCTGTCTCTGTACGTCGCCCTGTGTTGGACTGGTGACCTGCCCAGGGTGTAACCCCGCATCTCACCCAAAGCCAGCTGGGATTGGCTCCAGCTTCCCCCCTGCAAACCTGAACAGGATTAAGCAGCAGAAGATGAGTGAGTGAGCAATTGAATTCTTGCTCTGCATTGGTCAGGACACTGGCAAACATTACCAGTTTGCTCACAACCAATCACAATTCACGTACTCGCGTGTCGTTGGAGAGGAGCTTCAAGAACTCGTCCATCATGCCTACAGAAGGCACATTAACGACAACATCTTAGGACGTGTCAAACCAGGTGAGAAAAACACATTTTCCCCCCGTCTGGGTAACGGGTAGTGCATCCCAGAAGCCACGTCGCTGTTCTTATCACAGGGAGTCCTCGCTTTACGCCGTCATCGACCTGCACTGTTTTCGTGTTTATGTCGGTCCCCGTCTCCCATGAACTTATTCAAAAGTCTTAGGAAGAAGCTTTGTTTACACTCGCCGTTGATATTTAAATGAACACGGCGCTCAGGATCGACCTCTCGACCGAACCCGACAGAGTTCATACAAACCCTGAGCACCAACGTACGCACCAATCAGAACCGAGTCCCTCGCCACGTCAGCGCGATTGTTTTTTTCTTTTTTCTTCTCGTTACCTAGTTGGAGACCTGGGCGCTGTATGAGGTGCTGTAAACGACTGGTTTAACATTATACAGTGTTGTACAGTGTGTGCGTTCCGACTGACGCCGAAAATTGTCTTTACGTTGTTCCCGCAGGAACAGAACTCTGCCGTAAATCGAGGACCGCCTGTATTTATGATTACATCGCGCTACCTGAAGCCAGAAGCTGCACGCTTGTCAACTCTGTGTAGTCTGATCCGATCCTGGAACTAGACCCAGGGGTTGGTTTCTGATCATATCTTGGGCTGGTGGACTGTTCTCAAGCTAGGAGCAGCAACATAACCGCTTCACCTTCACACACACACACACACACACACACACACACACACACACTATGTGGTCCAGATAATATCTCCTCAGCTCAGGATCAGTATCCTGGGTCCTGCATGGGACCCAATACACGTCCTAAACAGGACAATGAGTGCAGAGGACAACCTGTCCCATACATGGTGGGATGTCCCACACCAGGAGGGGGCTTACCAGGGTTCTGCGCCTGCGCACTGGGGTTCTCTTTCTCTTCTCCAACAGCTCCAGGAGTTTGTTTTTCCTCTCTTTCCTCTTGGCGGCCGCTTTTCTTTTATCCTCCACTTCTCCATCCTTCTCCCTGCCAGGCTCTCCCTCGGAGTCCGAAAGCTTGAGTCGTTTCTTCCCCGATGTTTTCCGGACAGGTTCGGTTCCCACGTCGCTGTCCGAAGACTCGCTCGTGACGTCGTCACGGAGGACGCTCGCGCTGGCCGACCTCTTCCGCCGGCGGCGCGAGACGGCGCACTTTTCCTCCTCTTCCTCTTCGTCGTCGTCATCGTCTCGCGCGTTCGCGCGCGTGCGTGCCTTGGTGTGAGGGGCGCTGCTGCTGCTGCTGCGGCTGTCAGAGCTGCGCGAGGAGTCATCTGACTCCCGGTACTCGCTCGCGGAGCCGTCGCTGGTCGTCGTGCTGCTGCAGTAGGACCCTTCGTCACTGTCATCGAGCAGCTGCTCGAGCGGGTTCAAGCGCGTCCTCCTGCGGTCGATGCGGGCCGTCAGAGGCACGCGCTTCCCCAGTATGCCCAAACCTTTCATACCCGCCGCGGATGGATGGATGGATAGAAGAACCGCTCAGCTCCAATAAAGTGCTAAAACAAACATGGAGGCAGTTTTGGTCTCGTTCATAGGCGCGCGCGCGCTTTGTTAGTGACGAGGAAGCTAGCTGCAGTCTGAGGGAAGAAAGCAGGACGCGTGAACGAACACAAACGAGGTCAAATAAATCCCAGGAAGTCTGTCTAAAACTGGTAAGAAATTGTCCACAAGCCAAACTGCGTCCAAAGAGTAATCCGTAGACGTACAAATCCCGTGAATTTTCTGGAGGTGTGTCTGTTTTGGTTTTGTACTTCCTCTAGGAGGTGCGTGGCTTCCGAAACAAGTGCGCCCTCTGGCGGTGTGGAGGACCCTGAGTCGCTGCGTTACACGGTACAGTTACAGTACAGTGGAGTACAGGACTGACCTGCTCTAATCCTGTCCATTAAATTAATTTAGAAATAGTATTCGTTTTAAGGATCGTAATGTAATGTACTCACTCACTCTTTTGTTGCTTCACTTTGGAGTTCCCATGGGATCATATTTGACCCTAACTTTTATTTCATCCTTATTTTTAAGGCACTCATTGGTTGGCGGACATTAGTGGGCATCCCAGGAGGTCTTCATAACATGTAGTGGGAAAGGGTGAATTAAAAAAAAACAACCTAATCCTGTTCAGGGTCACGGGGGGAAGCTGGAGCCAATCGCAGCTGATTTCAGGTGAGAGGCAGGGTACACTCTGGACAGGTCGCCGATCCACCGCAGGGCGACACACAGAGACAGCCAACCACTCACACTTACGTTCACACCTACAGGTAATTTAGAGTCGTCAATTAGCCTAATCCCCTCTGGGCATGTCTTTGGACTGTAGGAGGAAACCGGAGTACCCGGAGGAAACCTACACCGACACGGGGAGGACATGCAAACTCCACACAGAAAGGCGCCCAGGTCGACCCCGGGGATCGAACCCAGGACCTTCTTGCTGTGAGGCGACAGTGCTAACCACCACACCACCATGCCGCCCAACATAATGTATTGAAATATTAAAAAAAACAAACAAACAAAAAAAAAACTGGAGCTTGTTTTTATTATTACCTTATAGAGCAAAACAGAGCCATAAAGGTTGACAAAATGTGCTACAGATATGACCAAAAGTCTGTACCAAATGTTGTTCTTCCCTAAACTGCTACAAAGTGGAAACACGCCATTGTATAAGATGTCTTTGTATGCTGTAACATTACAGTTTCCCTTCACTGGAACTGAAGAACCCAAACCTGATCCAGCATGACTCAATTCTTCAGTGGCCTTGTACTCAGAGTGAGCTCTATGAAGACATGGTTTGCCAAGGTTGGAGTGGGAAAAGCTTGGTGTCCTGCAGAGAGACCTGACCTCAACCCCACTGGACACCTTTGCAATGAACTGGAACTCCAATTGCACCCTCCAGGCCTTCTTGCCCAACAGCATTAACACTATGTGTATTGTGGCTGAATGAACAAATCCCCACAGCCATGCTCCAAAATCTAGTGGAAAGCCGCCTCTGAAAAGTGGAGCTTATTATAACTGCAAAGGGGGGACTAAATCTGGAATGAGATGTTCAACAAGAACATGCAAGTGTGACGGTCAGGTGTCCACAAACCTTTGGCTTTATGTTCTATGTGATTCTTCACCAGCAAAGTAAAAACATATTGTATAAAATCCCTAATAGGGTCAAGTCGTGAGTTTGGACGAAATATGAAAAGCGAGGTGAACACGTACCCAAGGCGTTGTATGGTTATAACTGTAATTTGAGTGACTCATTTTCTGAATTAATGGATTACCTAAATCTGTTGATTAGCAACATGAGTTTTGATTATGTGACCAGTTAGATCAGGCACATAAAATATATAAAATGAAGACACACTATAATTCAGATATTTTATCCATTAAACCTGTTTATTGCATTAAATCTGCTGGGTATTTCTCCATCAGTTGAAATGATCCGCTCCTCTTGTAACTTGAGTTTTCCAGGAAGACTCGAGGGAAATTGCTTATTTCCGTACATTTTTATTATATGCTAAACTCCACATGGAGCACTTTTCTGGGTCTTGTAAGACATCGGTACATCTGTTAACTTTACATTTCCTAGAACATTTTAGATCATACATATTTTATGAACCTACACAAACAATCATTTCAAATATTATATGACCAGATAAAAATTTCACCGTCGTATCCAGCAGACAACAGGTATTCTCCTTTATGGTCAAAAAGGACGCTCTGAACGGCGTCGTTAGGCTCCGAAAGTCCGGCCACGTGACAAGACGCCACTTCCACCAACTTCACCTCATGATCGTTACTTGCCACTGCTAGCAAGTGTCCATTTGGACTGAAGGCCACTTGGTTGCTAGGGTGTGGTCCGGTATCCACAGTCACAATGGCTGATATGTTCCTTACATCCCAGAATTTCACGATGCCATAGGAATCGCAGGAAGCAATCATGTCTCCCAGGGCGTTAAAGGTTGCACTGTTGCACGAGTGCCTGTGCCCATAGAAAGTTTGAGCACAAAGTCCAGCACGAGCATCCCACAGTGAAATGGTTTTATCTGCAGAGCAGGTGAGCAGAACATTAGAGAAGGGGACAAAGCTAATACTGTTCACTGAGTCAACGTGGCCCCGCAGCGTGTAACGGCAGCGCTCACTGTTTAGGTCCCACACTTTGGCTGTGTTGTCCATAGAGCAGGAGGCTACAAAGTCTCCACAAGAGTGGAAGGAACATCCCCAGGTGGCATGAGTGTGCCCTTCCAGGGTCAGAACGCAGCGGGATTTGGCAAAGTCCCAAATCTTCACTGTGGTATCTCCACTGGTGGTGGCTAGACACTGTCCACTGGGGTGGAAGCTACAGGAAGACAACCAGTCAGTATGACCCTCTCCAGTCATGATCATCTCCCCTTCTGGTATCCCCCAAAGCCTCCAAAGGTGATCATCACTTGCAGAAGCTACAAGCAGTTTGCGCGGATGAAGAGCAAGATGGCTGGCAGCCATAGTGTGGGCTTTGATGGACCTGGTGAGAGAGTATCCAGATATCTTGGGGCTTTGAGCAGATAGGGCTTTTATTTGGGGCAGGAAGGGATTTATGCGTGTGCTAGTTGGGAACTCGGAATCTTTGGAATGTTTGGAAGCATTGCTCTTGGTCGGGTCTTTGGCAGGCTTGTAAGTCATCACGTCATCAACTGATGGTTTGGTACCTCGCTCTGGACTACGCCCATTGTGAAACTCACTCACTTTCTTACACCTGTGGGTTCCTGGGGAGGAGTATGTATTACCCAGAGCACTATCTCGGTTATGAAGTTGACTGGAGAATCTGTCCTTCTCAATACTGACCAACATCTTCTGCCTCAGAGCTGTCTGGTATTTCTCATTCAGTTGTTTCAAAGCAGGTCCATAAGACTCGTAGTGCTTGTTTAGTCTTCGGATGTCCTCAGTCAATCTGTTTTTCTCCTGCACGACACGCTTATGTTGCAGTCGGTGGAAGTCCCGTTCCTTCTGGAGCTTCACGATGGTCTCGCCGGCTTGGAAGGCAGCCTGCTTGTAGCTGTCTCGCTCCCTTTGGACGTTTTTCAGCTCATTGTCCAGCACCTGGTTGTGCGTGTATATATCCGGCACGAATCCCACCTGGTTTGTTTTGAGCGTGCCTTTCTGTAGCATCTCAAACCATTCTCTTTGGAAGCAATCTAACGTTCTGCGCATTCCCAGTTTTACTAGGAAGTTGCGAAGAAAATCGTCAGCGACTTCAGGAACAGGGCTGCGTCGTTTCTGGGATGAGGCAGGTATCTGCTCTGGTATGATCTCAGAGTCACTGGTGCGGTTACGCAGAACTTTAGCTGCGGCTTCCAAATCCTCTTCTTCGGTCACACTCTCCTCTTCGACACTAAGCTCTTCATACTCAAATCCGTCCTCCGAATCTTCTGGAATGGACACTTTTTCCAGATAATACGGTCCATCGACTGATTCCGTGTCGTATGTTGCTGCCATTGTGCTCTCGGACCCGGGGTCTGTGCCTGTGCCTTTGCTCCTGCGGTGTTATGTACTGTTACCATGGATACCTGCTAGGAGACGACGTCATAGGCGAACACACGCGCACGCGTCTTTAAACACGAACTCGCGAAATCCAACAAAGGCTCTAGTTTAAAGACGTTTAAGTCTCCTTTGTACGTGTGTGTGCGTGTGTGCGTGCGTGCGTGTGTGTGTGTGTGTGTGTAATGAACACGGATACCTGTTTAAACGTGTTTCACTGAAAAGACTCATTAGAGAGTTTAAATACAGACCAACTTTTCCCGTATGGAATGATGAGTACTTTTGGACATATAATGGCAGCTGTTCGTATTTACTACAGTTTGATTTGACAATATGATGGTCATGATATGATATGAAATGATATGATATGATATGATATTGTGGGATATGATGGGTAATCCTGCAAAAAAGGAAAAATTAGAGTGCGCTTATATATGGGGCTTTATGGTAACTAGGCTATTATTATTATTATTATTATTATTATTGTTGTTGTTGTTGTTGTTGTTGTTGTTGATTCTGTTATTATTGTTGTTGCTGCTGTTGTTTTTATTGTTTCTGCTGTTGTCAACATCATTATCATCATTATTGTTATTATTATTATTATTGCAGTTGCTGCTGTTGTCGTCATCATCATCATCATCATCATCATCATTATTATTGTTGTTGTTATTCTCCTTCTTATATTGTTATTATTATTGTTGTTACTGTTGTTATTATTGTTGCTGCTATTGCTGTTGTCATCATTATCATTATTATTGTTGTTATTCTTATTAATATTGTTGTACTTGCTGCTGTTGCTATTATTGTTGTTGTTATTATTATTATTATTATTATTATTATTATTATTGTTGCTGTTGTCATCATCATCATCATTATTCTTGTTATTGTTCCTCTTCTTCTTCTTCTTCTTCTTCTTCTTCTTGTTATTATCATTATTATCACAATCATCATCGTCGTCGTCATCATCATCACTGTTGTTGTTGTTGTTGTTGTTGTTAAACGTTTCAGTGTACATGCACTTTGTTTTGTTCATTAGTGTACGTGTTTTTTTCTCCTATTGGTTTTGCATTTAACATTTGTTTGAAAACAATACATTTCTCTAAAAATTTCCAAAATAGGCTAAAAATATTAACGGGCTAAAAAATATTTATAGACTATAGATATATAGTTAGAGGAATACTCTTATGAAATGAAATATGAAACGAATACCTTTATGACACGAAATGAAAATGAAAACATTTTATGGTGAATGTTTTGAAAATCAAAAACAACCCCCCCCCCAAAAAAACAAGTAAAAATAAATAAAAAGTAAAAACTTATTCACATTTGAAACTGATGAAAAGCTGATTTTCTTAATAAGCAGGGGATGTGGTGTATATACAAGACGCTCGAGGCCTATCAGGAAGTAGGAAGGACAGGCCCAATATATTCAAAACCTAATTATTGCATATGGAATATTCTAAAAAACAAACAAACAAACAAAAAAGCAACGCACTAAAATAATTTCAATTTGTGAACGACATTCACGAGTTAAGCTATAAATCCAGACCAAATCCAAATATATATAAAAACAGGCATAAATCCATTTATTTGGAATAAATAGCCCCTGATTTTATGATTTCTTCATTTCTTGGAGTGATGTCACTCCAGGCGTATTATAATACATGAATACATTTATCCCACAGCTTAACACCCAGCTCATTTTCTTATTTTATAGGAGACTATTATACAGCACATTTCCTATTCGACCTGAAGAAAGTGTAGATACCACAACTGTATCAGCAGGGGGCGCGCTCCCACCACACTCACCAATATCACCGCACTCCCATTCACTACATTCAATGTGTTCATCATATTAATAATATCTACACCATATCCAGTCCTAGTTTCATTCCAGTGAGCTCTAAAATAAAAAGCACTGCAGCAAAATACCAACGCACCACAGGTTCAAAGGAATCTCATCTTACCAGAACTTTACCAAACAAGTTTGTCACGAGAACCAAAGTATGATGCGCAGTTTTATGTAATGCAATGTGATGTGACTGAGTAACATATCTCTCAGTAGTGTTCATATAGTATTCTCTATAGAAACAAAAATGTCTTCAGAACACCTCACTGTATATACTACAGGAACGAAATGACAAATTTTAAGCAATAGAAGCAAACAGTAACTAACTAACTAACTAACTAACTAACTAACTAACTAACTAACTAACTAAATAAATAAATAAATAAATAAATAAATATCTTGATCCTGAATATTAATATTGCAAAAAAGAAATGAGTATATTTTCCTCCTTGCATGGGGGTGGGGGTGGGGGTATGGAGGGTCCTCTCCATCAACATACCTGACTCTGCATCTTTTTAAATATTCTTCCTTCCTCTGTTACTCTTTTCTGTCTTCCAGATTTGCATCTTGCAGTGTGTGTGTGTGTGTGTGTGTGTGCGTGTGCGTGTGCGTGCGTGTGTGTGCGCGCGCAGCAGCAGTATATGAGAAGTGTCACAGGCTTCAACCTACACCAAGTTTCTTTGGAAGTGCAATCAGAATGGCACATGTTGCATTTTATAAAATGTACCATACACTTTAAAAGGGGAAAAGGGGCGGTTACAAGTGAAAAGTACTTTTACTAAACTAAATAAAATAGACTGATACTTGAATACAACAACATGCTAACTTTATTGCAAAAAAAAACCTCCATTTAAGCAAGATAAACCAAGTTACCAAATCCACCTCACTTGATCACACATTTTCACCATTTCATCATCATCTTTCAGCAAAAAAAGCAAAAACAAAAACCCCAAAACACCAACAAAAACCCCCAGAGTACTAAAGTTTACATTTTTTCTTGTCAGTACACTGGAATCACATCAAGGGTACACTTTTAATACCTTTAGCAAGTATTTCTTTCTTTCTTTCCTGCTTCTTTTTTTTTCTACACAATTACTCCTATTCATGCATAATATCATACATCCCACAATGCACGTGCCAGAATCCAGCTCTGTTTCCAGGCGAAAGATTAAACCTTACACACACTTTAAAGGTATAAACCCAGAAGGGTACTCCTACTACAAACCACAATGAAAGGTACACTCATAAAGTACATTAGTCATCACAATGAATGGATGGATGAAGAACAGAAAAGTGAAGAAGAGAAGTTTTACAGGGTCACGTGCAAATTGTCCAACTACTGTAACAACCAATGGTGTGGGTGTGTTGTTGTTGCTGTTGTTGTTGTTAAGGGCATAGGCTATTGTTTTCCTCTTTCTCACACAGTCCTGTCTCACACATTCACGCACGCGCGCGCACACACGCACACACCGGGCGCGCGCGCGCACTGCTGTCCATTATCATCATGAATGTGATGATTGAAATCGAGCTCGCGACGTCGAGTCTTTCTCTCGGTGGCCAATCAGAGGAAGAGCAGCGGGAAGCTGAAACATCAGTAGCCTACAAATGTGAGTGAGTGCACCAGGGTGGACACACACACACACACGCACACACACACAGGGACAGAGGCAGACCCGGAGACACCCGGAGACACCCTGTCCATGAGAGGTGCAGACATGAGCGCTCAGGCTGAAGAGGGAATCCGAGCCAAGTGCAAGTGCAAGTCGCCCACATTGTTCTCCTCCTACTGTATCGAGAGCATCCTGGGGAGAAGTCCTCTCAAAGTCAGGCTCCTCGGCATGCAAAGTCTCACCGCGGCTCTCCGGACAGAGCAACACCAAGGTGGGGATCATCTCTCTAAAGCTGAGGAACTTGAACTGGCTAGTGGTGGGACTCTGGTGTGCTCCACAAGCTGGTAAAAGGTAGCCTGGAGCTCGTGGAGCTCTTCTCAGAACAGTTACACATCCAGTCAGGGATTAATCAAATCCTGCATCAGATTACAGCTTTTCAAGATCATAGGCTTTATGTTGATCTTCTTGGATTTAGGGAGCGCGGTGAAGCTACCATGATGTCCATAAGTGTGGAATGAAGTGGTGAAAGTCCTGTATCTACATCTGCATTATATGTGCACCTTGCATGGGCTGTGCGTATACAGGACTGGGCTTATGCAAAGTGTCATGCAAAGGCAGTGTGCATAGGAAAGGTGACTTCCAGAAGAATGGATGTAAATCTTTGTGAAAACTTGGGAAATAATACAATATATAATATGACCGATTTTTTTTGGGGGGGGGGTTCTTTTTTTTCTTTTTCTTTTTTCTACATAGTAGTGTCAGGGAGAATGTGTGTAATTTTATAAGGAAATGAAGATCAGGGAGAATGTGCCACAGGTCCTGGGGAGACTTTGGGTGTAACACGTGTTTGTTGTTTTGTGCATGCAGAACCGAGGAGGTTTCATGATGTTGTTCTGTGTGAAAAGTGGTTTCTTTGTAAGATTTCGAAATGCAAAATCCTCTGTGGAAAAGGAACGTTGGGGGATTTAAAATGTGGCCTGTTTGTACTGACTAACTAATGGAGAAGTTATAAAAGAAGTATCTTTAACAACAATATTTACTTTAAAA
>JAQLOM010000011.1:2573417-2597736 GCA_030068315.1 Chrysichthys thysi | reverse complement strand
TGCGATACATGTAGGTACATCATGTGTATGTATCTATATGTATATTTCCTTTTTGTGGCTCGAAATAAACAAACAAATATGTGATGATTATTAGTTTGATTTTCGTGTGTGTGTGTGTTTTTCCGGTTGCAGGCACGCGATGTGCGGACCGCAGAGGTGGTGGCCATTAAGAAGATGTCCTACAGTGGAAAACAATCCAATGAGGTGACTCACTTTGGGATCACCACCTGAGCTTCTGGGACTTCTGTCTTATTTCTTTTTATTTAATTCAGTGCAGTGAAGATTTGCACTACGATGGAGTATTAGGGCCATTGTAGGTTAAAAAAAATAAATAAAAAAATGAATTACAGACATGGGGAAGGAGTTGGGGGGGGGGTGATATTTCAAAAACAAACTTTAAGCATTAGCATTAACTGTGCTAGCATTGGATAGGAGGTTAGCTCCTTGACTTCTCGCTGCTTGATGTGCTTTGCGACGAGGCAGCATAGGACCGCGTGCTGGTTATCTTGACACGGTACTTGTTAAATGAATCATAAAATACAAACTTCATTCATTTCAACCTGGATAAACTTACCTGATACAGGTGTATATCCCGTACTGTCGCACGTCCTCATCAAGCGTTGCTGTTTACTGGCGGCGTCTGGGTTGTGGTGGTGTTGAGTCAAGTGAAGCAAAGCGATTGACAATTGACAGTTTTTTGGAGGGTTTTTTTTTTCCCACTTTTTCGTGAAATTGTAACTCTAATCTCAGATAATCTTTAAATTCTCGGGGGAAAAAACATAAGCTCTACAATATCCAATTTTTTTTTTCTCGTAAACTGACATTAATCTTGGAAACTCTGAGGTTTGGGTGGGTTTTTTTTTTTTGTTTGTTTTTTTTCCCCCTCCCTTCAGATTATTACTACCCCCATCCACCAGGCATTTATTTATTTGTTTGTTTGTTTATAATATACGGTGGCCCTAATATGCCATCGTTTTACGCTGTGATTGGGATCCGTTTTGTTTTAAACTGTAAAATCCAAGGAAGGAATTTCTCCTACTTCCCTGTCTGTATTTTAGCTTTTATTATAAATAAATATTAATAAATACAGCACAGAAGATATCGCAGTCTTCAGGTGCCGTGACCGCTACATTGCACCACAAAGATCCGAATTCATTTCATGTATTTAGCATCCGCTATAAGTTAACCTTGTAACCTTGTAACATTTAACGGCGTTGCTCATCATTGCATTGTTGTTCGTGTTATCCGGACCAGTGTCAGGCGGGTGCTTCTGGTGCTGCCAGGGTTTTGGTGTAATGTCTGAGTCAAGTGGTGAGCTCATGTGTAGCTCATCAGTAGCAAGCAGTTTCTTGCTTTTCTTTTTTTTTTCCCCTGATGAGTAGTAAACCATGAGGGTGTGATGGAGAGTGTATTAATGTGAAATGGATATTAAGTGTTGGGTTTTGGGTTTTTTTTTTGTTTTTGTTTTTTTCCTAACCGTTTTCTGTTCCATATCAGAAATGGCAGGATATCATTAAGGAAGTAAAATTCCTCCAGAGAATACAGCATCCGAACAGCATAGAGTATAAAGGATGCTACCTACGGGAACACACAGCATGGGTAAGCACTCGTCGCTTTCGTCCATCGCAAAGGCGTCCTCAGTGATCCGACTTCAGCTGTAAATGTGTTTATTCTCGATCTCTTCTTCAGCTCGTGATGGAGTACTGTTTGGGTTCAGCTTCCGACCTCCTTGAAGGTAAGCTGCCAAGTTTGACCAGAAAAAATGTGAAAAATTCATTTGTACCAATTCCTTCACCGTGCTGGACGTAATTCGAAGGATCACTTGCTAATTTTGAGTTCTTGCTATGTTTTTAAGATTAGTCATTACGAAAGATTTCTGTCAAATCATCCTTCTCAAGAGGTTTTTGTTGTTGTTGTTGTTTTTAAGATATTAATGTACATAAAGCTTTTCTGGGGTTGACTAAAGTTCAAGTGACTCTTTAGAAGCAGGGCTTGGTGTAGTAAGGAGCAGAGCAGTAGATTTCTGTAGAAATTGAGTAAACGTTGTTGCATCAGCAAACCAGTGGAAAATGAAATGCTAAAATGGAAGGAACCGAAACAGCCGCTTTCATGTCTTTAGTTCACAGTTTTTAAACGAGTCCAAGTAGGAATGGGGAAAAAAATCCTGTAAGAGTTGAATTAAAAAAGGATTTTGCTGTGTGGAAGCTGGCAAAGAGAATTCTTTATTTCACATTTGTGTATGTTTGTTCATGTATCACACCCCTTACAGGAAAAAAAAAACGGGCTCAATACATTTTATACAGGAAGATTTTTATATATACAGGAGGTCATCGGGTTACGACAATCTCGACATACGACATTTTGAGTTTTTGCGGCGCTCGCTCCCATAAAAACTTTAAAAAATTGAGACATGAGTGTTTCAGTTTATGCCATTAGCGTCGTACTTACGGACTACGTGGATGAACTAGTTTGGTCACGTGGCGGAAGAATCTGCAGTAACGCGGCATATGAGTGAGGAAGTTGGTGATGTTGACTTTTTAAAAAAAAAAAAAAAAAAGATGATGATTGTACACCTGTGTTAGGATCGGGAAGTGACTTAGGCCAGGGAGTGTTTCGACTTGCATCAAAATTCGGGTTCCATCACTGTTGTAGGTATCGTAACCTGAGGACCCCCCGTGTATATCCCTGAGCTCAATTCACAGACATTATAATTTATAATAAATATCAATATGTTGCTTAGTACTAATCTACTGATTGTTTTCCAATTTAGTTATTTGAGTCACTTTTCTCTCTTTTTTTTGCCCATTTGTATTTTGCAGTTCACAAAAAGCCCCTTCAGGAAATCGAGATTGCAGCTATTACCCATGGTGCTTTGCAGGGGCTTGCCTACCTTCATTCTCATAACATGATTCACAGGTAGGTGAACATTAGTGACGTAACCCAAACGTGAATGCGTTATTCGGATTAGACGGAGACTGTGTTCTAAATAAATTGGAATAATTTTCTTTCATTCATTCATTCATTCATTTATTTATTTCTGTGAAGCTTGCCTGGTGGGTTCACGGTGAATTTTTATCCCCCCCGACAGTAGCCGGTGGGGGGTGTTGGCTGGCGTACAGTCTGTCGTCTGTAGCCTACTTTGTGATGTGGTGCAGACAAACAGAATTTGTAGACTGAGTAGAGTTTCTTGAACCCAGCAGTGAGAGTCGACTGCTTCTCAAAATAGGATGTACCCAAAAAAAAATTTTTTCTTTTCTTTTTTTTTCTTCCATTTTTGTAAAAGAATAAGCACCAGCTCATCAGCAACATCGTTTACTCATGTCACTCTGTATGTATTAAGAGCTTCACTTCAAGTTAAAATAAGTGAACAGAATAAGTGAACGTTCTGTGTGGAAAATCTTCCCGGACAATCATACAGACATTTCAATTAAATACCGCGTAAAAAGAGCACAGTTTGACCAGCGGCAGCACTGTGTCTCTCGGCGTTGTAGTAGATCCTTACAGTGTGTTCAGGAGACCTTTCTGATCTTTCTGGAATGTAACAAACCCCGCCAAAACTGGAATAAATCTGATATTAGCTGATATTAGTAGCCATTCTTGTCAATTATAAACGACCTTCCCTGACGTTGCTGTTGCTGTTGCTAGTTTACTCAGTCACAAGATAAATAGAAAGCTTGCCAGAACATTCCACAAGGCTTCATTTGTTGCTGTAATTTTATTTTTTCAGTGTTTCTGGGGCAAAGTGGTTCACATCACTTCTTACACTCAAGACCATGCCCACTTCCTGTTTAAACCCATAAAGATACAGATGTTTTGAGCACTGCAGTGATTCCCCCGCTATATCACTGTTCACCTTTTGCGGTCCTGCTATATTATGGATTTCTTTGGAGAACATATCAAATTTCTATCGCGGAAAGCTGCAGTTTATAGCGATCTATTTTCTATGCTAAAAAAAAATAATAATAACAATCTAATGTATTAATATATAGTATATATTAATATACAGTGGAGCCTTGGATTGCGAGCATAATCCGTTCCAGAGATGTGCTTGTAATCCAAATCACTCGTATATCAAAGCGGGTTTCCCCATAAGAAATAATGGAAACTTGGATAATTCGTTCCACAACCCTGAAATATTTATGTAAAAATGATTAATACAAAATATAAAGTAAAAATACATAAAATAATATAACCTGCACTTTAGCTTTGAAAAGAATCGTGGCTGGTGTGAGGGAGACTAGAGAGTGTCAGAAACAGGAATATCAAAGGCTACAACAAAAACATGGAAACTGGGGTACAAATGAGTCAAAACATGAGCAAGGTAAACACTAGAACATGGCTTGGCAGTAGCGCAGGGAAATGCAAACTAATGCTTCGTAAACCTAGCGTTCATGAGACAGTCTATTTATAGTCTATATAATTAGTCCTAATGTCCTCCAGCATGCACCGCTATTAGGAAAACTGGCATGCTGTACGTGCACGCCACACGGGCAGATCCATGACAGAGAGCAGGAGGATTATTGTGTGTTACTTTCAATACAACTCACAGAATCACCGCAGTCTGTCGCTCACTGGGATCTTTTTTTTCTCGTGCGACTTTAACAAGGAAACTATCCAATGATGGCTGCTTTTGCCTCCTTTTGAGGATTTTGCAGAAATGCGACATTTCTAGTAAATCCTAAAACATACTGCTACAGGCGTGGACAAAAAGTCTCGCGTATCACGACAAGAAAACCGTTACTTGGGAAGCAGAAATACCCGGGAGATTTCTTACAAGGCATGTTATTGGCTGAAGAAGGAAACTCATCCCATCAGAATGCGCTTTTCATTCTCTTGGGCTCTGATTGGTTGAGGACGCATCAAATACGTTTACAGTAGTGTGTTTTCATAAGTATAAATGTGTTTGAAGCGTGTGGGAGGCTTATACAATTTTTAAAAATGTTTTTGTATATGGTCTCTCTATATCGCGGATTTTCACCTATCACGGGTGGGACTGGAACGTAACTCCCGCGATAAACTGGGGATCACTGTAAACTCATCCAGACAGACAATGGAATGCTGTTCCACCGCTACTGCACACACTCGCGTCTCTGTCTGCTTCCACGTCGTCTTAAAATAATCCCTTACACGCTCGTCCTGTACTCCTCAGGGATATCAAAGCTGGGAACATCCTGCTGACTGAACCCGGCCAGGTCAAACTGGCAGACTTCGGTTCTGCCTCCATCGCTTCTCCGGCCAATTCCTTTGTGGGGACGCCATATTGGTGAGCTCTGAGCGTGTCTGTGTGGTTATACCATCACCATTTGTGCGTACTGTGTTTAATATGTTCTCCCTTTTCTCCGGTCTCCTTTTAGGATGGCTCCAGAGGTGATTCTGGCTATGGACGAGGGGCAATATGATGGAAAAGTAGATGTCTGGTCTCTTGGGATCACCTGTATAGAATTGGGTAAGATGACTCTTAGGTATATTTTACCCACAGCTTGCGGAGTGAGTTTAGAGTGAAATCTCATTTTTGATCTCCTCTTCGTATCTTCCAGCTGAAAGGAAGCCCCCTTTGTTCAATATGAATGCAATGAGTGCCTTATACCATATAGCGCAGAACGAGAGCCCAACACTGCAGTCAAGTGAATGGTGAGTAGCAGCAGTCCATGGGCAACAACAAGCTTGTTTGAACAAAGTTGAACGTGAAAACAATTATAACGTGCATACTTTGTTTTCCGTTTCCCAGGACGGATTACTTTAGGAATTTTGTCGACTCTTGTCTTCAGAAAATCCCCCAAGACAGGCCACAATCTGAGGACCTGCTACAGGTGACCAACAATTTGCTGTAACTCTGTTCTACTAAAAGTGTGAACTTGATTCTGCAGTAAATGTTAAGTTATTCATGAGTGATTTAAGTACACCGGAACCTTGGATTGCGAGCATAATTCATTCCGGACACGTGCTTGTATTCCAAAGCACTCGTATGTCAGAGCAGATTTCCCCGTAAGAAATAATGGAAACCCAGATAATTCGTTTCACAACCCACAAGTATTTATACAAAAATGATTAATGCAAAATATAAAGTAAGTATACATAAAACAAAAAAAGCTGCACTTTACCTTTAAAAAGACTCGTGGGCTGGTGGGAGGGAGACCAGAGAGGAGGAGAGGAAGAGGATTATTGTGTATGAAGACTTTCATTACAACTCACAATCACTGCAGTCTGTCGCTCACTGGGATCTTTTTCTTTTCGTGCGACTTTAACAAGGAAACTATCCAACGATCGCTGCTTTTGCCTCCTTTTGAGGATTCTCAGAAATGCGACATTGCATCGTTATTAAACAGATTCATCGCTCGCACTGCTACAGCCTTATTCGGGTGGTGCTTTTCTACAAAGTTCTGCACTCTTTCCTTCATTTTACATACCTCCCTTCAGGCCATTTTCACACACACGCACTAACAGTATATGCTAATGCGAGTGTTGACTATACGAGTGAGCCACAATCCCGCCGTGAGTGAGAGAGAGAGAAGTTGTGATCATGTGAGGTTCGGCAGACAAAGCATATGCATACTACTCGTATTGCAAGGCCTCGCTCGTTCATCAAGTCAAAATTTACACTCGCAGACCAAGTTACTCGCAATCCAAGGTTCCACTGTATTTGCCATTTGCGGTGAGTTATCTATGACTTCGGATGCACCGATCCATTATTTTTTTTCGATTTTCGATTTTCAATACAACACTGAAATCAGTAAAGGCGCCAGCTGCATGTTTAATGGGATTAAGTACACCAGGGGATGTAAAATTCCCGGATCCCGAATGATCCGTTTGGTCCGTACTCATAAGTACCTTTTTGAATTTGAACATTTGAGACGACGTTTCATTATTACTGTCTTTTTTGTTTAACATAAACATAACATAAACTCTCACACCTGTTTTTAATGTGGCAGTTTGCAAGTTTTATTTAAACAGTTTACAAATCTTAAAATTCTGCGATGCCTCGTGTGCCCTTATCGCGTTGACCTGCTTGTCCTTGTGTTGCTTTGTTCAGTGAACACCAATCCTATAAAATTTACTTCAAACCCCAAACCAACACTCCAGATAATCAGTGTAGTTAAGTAAGCAGACCAGCTCTGTTGGATCTTCAGGATCTCCAGCAATAGTGTTGGTCAGAATGGTCAGTGGTTTTGGGTGAAATAAAAAAAAATTAAAAAAAGCCTACTCGACTTAAACTTACCAGCTTTTTCCCACAGCACGCGTTTGTTCAACGAGAGAGACCAGAGACTGTCCTGATCGACCTGATCATGCGGACCAAGGACGCAGTCCGGGAGCTGGACAACCTGCAGTACCGCAAGATGAAGAAGATCCTCTTTCAGGAGGCCCACAACGGGCCAGCTACTGAGGCCACAGAGGGAGACGAGGTATTACGATGCAGATCATAATAAAGCATGTCCATAGTGTTGCTCTGTGGTGTCATGAAAGGTCGCTCAGACTTCAGGATCTCATGAAGTTCTGTGTACGTGCGTCTAGGAGCCTGAGCATGGGGCTGGGCGTACAGGCACAGTAAACAGTGTAGGAAGTAACCAGTCCATCCCCAGCATGTCCATCAGTGCCAGCTCTCAGAGCAGCTCTGTCAACAGCCTTCCTGATGCCGCAGACGACAAGAGTGAACTGGACCTGATGGAAGGAGACCACACCGTCATGTCCAACAGCTCCGTCATACACCTCAAACCCGTATGTTGGCTTTATTCTTCCTCATCACGAATCGTTAATTAGCATTAATATGTCACTTAATACAGCATTTCATCTTAGCAAATCTCCACACATCTCCGTTAAAGAGTCATCCAATAACAGGCACGAAGGTCACCTAAAGTTCTTGAGAACTGAGATACTACTCATGTAGTCGATTCCAGATACTAGCAGCTCTCATCATTCCATTGTTGGCGTTGACAGGAAGAGGAAGAGGTTTACCGAGATGACCCGGAGGCACGCAATCATCCTTCCGAGGCCCAGGCAGCTCCGGCACAGCCGCCCCCGCGCAAATACCACCGCAACCGCGAGCACTTTGCCACCATCCGCACTGCCTCACTGGTGAGTCACTGCTCCCTTGTACAGTCATGCTGGGAGTAACTTTTGTGCTCCTCTCAATAGAGCGTATGATTTAATGATTTCGATAATCCAGGGATGTTTTTACGGGACGCAGCTCATTGGGTCTTTGCGCTCTAGGTGACTAGGCAGATGCAAGAACACGAGCAGGACTCCGAGCTGAGAGAGCAGATGTCCGGCTATAAGCGCATGAGACGGCAGCACCAGAAGCACCTGATGGCCCTGGAGAACAAGCTCAAGGCCGAGATGGACGAGCACAGACTGAAGCTGGACAAGGAGCTGGAGACGCAGCGGAACAGCTTCGCAGCCGAAATAGAAAAACTGGTGAAGAAGCACCAAGCTTCCATGGAGAAAGATGTAAGCATGCAGTAGCTCATTTATCCAGAATGCAGCACATTCATTCCTAGTGAACATGCATTTTATGTGGGATTAATATGCACTTGGGTGTTTTTAAAGGCCAAGTCATTTGCCAATGATGAGAAGAAGTTCCAACAGCACATCCAGGTCCAGCAAAAGAAAGAGCTAAGCAGCTTCCTGGAATCCCAGAAACGGGAGTATAAACTACGCAAGGAGCAACTGAAAGAGGTTCGACTTGAGGCTTTTCAGTTTCACAGCACACATATACATGTGATGGTGCATTAAAGGCTCTGTTATGCTGTGGATGACATTTCGCTGGAATGGTTCAGATGTACTTGTCCCCTTAGGTCCAGGTTATACTGGACCACGCGCATGCGTGGCCACGGCAGTGTCGGGTGCAAAACAGGAACCTACAGGGTGTCCCGAAAGTCTGGATCCATAGGAGGTTATTTATTCAAAGGCAGATATTACAGCAGATGCGCAAATTGATGGCCTTGCACTTAACGACACGATGGCGTATACGCTGACTTAGATCTTCTGTTGTTGGTTTCTGTCCCGAAAGTCTGGATCCATAGGAGGTTATTTATTCAAAGGCAGATATTACAGCAGATGCGCAAATTGATGGCCTTGCACTTAACGACACGATGGCGTATACGCTGACTTGGATCTTCTGTTGTTAGTTTCAAAGGCGCCTTGGATCTGAAATGAAAAGAAAAATATTTCGAGATCGAGCCTTTGGGGACATCCTGTATGTTCTCTCGATCAGCAGCCTGAGAGAGTTTATATTTCAAACACCAACCGAAATAAAGATATTGGTTAATGTTAATGCAGATAAAAAAGAAAGAAAAAATATATCTAAGTGATTTGAGGCACAGTACTGTGTTGTCCTTGACATTCCTTTTGACCTTGTGCTCAGGAGCTGAACGAGAACCAGTCCACACCCAAGAAGGAGAAGCAAGAATGGTTGTCCAAACAGAAGGAGAACATCCAGCATTTCCAGGCTGAGGAAGAAGCCAACCTACTGCGCCGACAGAGGCAGTACCTAGAACTGGAGTGCCGCCGCTTCAAACGTCGCATCCTCGTCGCAAAACACAACGTGGAGCAGGATCTCGTGCGAGAAGTACGTCAGCACGTAGCCCAAACAGTTCCTGTGATGTGATTACAGCTGCACATCTAACTGTGCTTTGTTTTTATTGATTTAATAAAACAAAAATTGATTACAGTTACCGTTTTACACTCAAGCATAGTTTCATCTTGCCATATGCATCTTTCCTCCGAATGCAGGAGCTGAATAAGCGCCAGACGCAGAAGGACTTGGAACACGCCATGCTGCTGCGTCACCACGAGTCCATGCAGGAGCTGGAGGTGAGGCAGCTAGGCACCATCCACAAAATGAGGACCGAGCTCATCCGCCTGCAGCACCAGACTGAGCTCACCAACCAGCTGGAGTACAACAAGCGTAGAGAGAGAGAGTTGCGCCGCAAGCATGTCATGGAGGTCCGGCAGCAGCCCAAGAGCCTGAAGGTCGGTGGGACGTTTAATGCATTTGACATCAACAACCGTGACACTGAAAACCGACAGTTTGTTATGACAAAATCTTTATTCTACATTTCATGAAACGTCTTTCTCTTGCTGTCGTTTTGTTTTGTGTGCTGTCTTGTTCTCTCTCTTTTTCTCTTTCCCCTGTCTCCCATTTCTTTCCCCCACTCTCTTTGCTGTTGCCTCTCTGCCTACCTGTCATTGTGTCTCAGTCCAAAGAGCTACAGATCAAAAAGCAGTTTCAGGACACGTGTAAGATTCAGACGCGGCAGTACAAGGCGCTGCGGAACCACCTGCTCGAGACCACGCCCAAGTCGGACCACAAGGCCGTGCTGAAGAGACTCAAAGAGGAGCAGACAAGGAAACTGGCTATTCTCGCTGAGCAATACGATCACTCCATCAATGACATGCTCTCCACCCAGGCTGTGAGTACAGAGGAAGGTGCCGTGTTTCAGTATGCTGAAGTGTTGGTATCACAGAACCATGACGTATATAAAGAAATAACACATTGTGGGGTGTGGGGCGCACATTCAGAAAGTGGGAATAAACGTGCAGTATAATTCACATTTTTATAACATCAGGGGTTGGACTTGGTGGGAATTTTATACACGTGCATCAAATGCGTGCTTTTTGGTATCATTACTCTGAGCTGAATGAAATCCAGTTAAGGCATTCATTTGTCCTGTAATGTAGGGGGAAACTAGGGAATGATGGCTAACTTATTCTAGTTGGGGAATTTGTATTGTTAGCCAGGAGTTAAGATTTTTTGCTACTCGTCGAGGGGCTAGCACGGTGTGTTTGGTCACTCTTGGTATGTGTAATTTTGCCAGGCCGGTGTTTATCCTCTTAATTGCTTTAGGTAGTATACTCACAGGTTGGCTATTGGCTAACATGTTAGAAGTGATTTAGCTTGTGTGGTTTTAAGTTTAATCTCTCTTTATTTCTTCTAATCTCTGTATCACTACTTCCCAAATGACCTTGGCATCAATTGCTATCTTTAAAAGTAGGGTTAACAGGGTCGACACACAGCAAACTAACCACAGAGGATAGCTACACAAACTGTGTACACATGGGGCACAGAGCGAGTAACGACTTAGAACGCAGACTATGGACGCCGTTATGCCTTGTCTAAGCCCGTCCTCTGTCCTGCCTCTCAGTTGCGTCTGGATGAAGCCCAGGAGGCAGAGTGTCAGGTGCTGAAGATGCAGCTTCAGCAGGAGCTGGAGCTTCTGAACGCATATCAGAGTAAAATCAAGATGCAGACAGATGCGCAGCACGATCGCGAGAGGAAAGAACTAGAGCAGAGAGTCTCGCTGCGCAGGGCCCTCCTGGAACAAAAGGTACGTGCGGAACCTTACAGCGGGTTTTCTGTGTAAAGCCAAGGCAGCAGTTTCATCTTCATAGCTGCTGCTTTGTATCTCAGATCGAGGAGGAGATGGTGACGTTGCAGAACGAGCGCTCGGAGCGGATCCGCAGCCTGCTGGAGAGGCAGGCGCGTGAGATCGAAGCCTTCGACTCGGAGAGCATGCGCCTAGGCTTCAACAACATGGTGCTGTCCAACCTGGCCTCGTCCGACGGGCACAGCCACAGTTTTCCTGGTGCGCCGGGCGCCTGGGGTTCACCGCACAACTCCGGGTCACAGGGGCCACAATGGGGTGGCCAGCAGGGCCATCATCACCACCCCCACCACCATCAGCACCACGCCAGCCAGGGTGGCTCTGTCCAGCAGCCCTGGGGCCACGGCGGGCATCCTCCCTGGGGCCACCACGGTTCAGGTGGCAGCCAGCGGTCCAGTGGTGGCGGGGCACGGAACAGCCCTCAGGCGGCTCGGAGGACCTCGGCGGGAGCCCGCAGCGAGCAGGGAATGAGCAGGAGCGCCAGCATCGCCGCTCAGATCTCCAACGGCGCGCACCTGTCATACACATACGCCAGCCCACTCTAACCGGCCCCCCCCCCCCCCCCAAAAAACGCACACGTTGTCCGAGAGGGGCACGAGGTATGCTAAGGTCAAAGAGGAGACACAGAGCCCTGAGGCATATTTGCTTTCTCACTCTCCCTCTTCCACACTTTATTTTCACAGTTGTGAAAATGCTCCACTGCAAAAATAAATAATGCACCTTATATTTTAGGCTCGCAGGTTCTGACAGTGCTGGAAATATGATCAAACTTCAGGATGCACTGTGTTTGGAGTCAAGTATCTGTAGCAGTGCATTAATATGAGAAATGGAACGCAAGTATGTGTGTTTATGAATGTTTATGTATGTTGAGGATAGAGAGAGGTGTCATTTAAGCATTTATAGAGCCAGGAATGGCATCATGCATCACCCCCCCCCCCACCCCCCCACCCCCCCAGGTCTATGTGCATTATGAAACACTGTGCCCAGAAAGCTATTTGGCACCGTGATGAAAGAGGACATGCGCGTAAGACAAACGAATGTCCCGACTCAATGAGAGGACGCAAACCTAGCGAGGTATGCTTTAGTTCCATTGTGGTTGTGTTGAATTTGTGTGATTACAAATTGATTTAAAAATCGATTAATGTATTGTAAGCACAAAGCCCCGCCCCCTCGAGTGAGAATGCGCAAGATGGTCTTGTTTATGGAAAGTTCTCTCTGTTGAGTGCAGTGCATTTGCTGAGCCTAGATTTGATCTCGAGCTCGTTCCCAGGACGTTTGCAGTTTGACTCGTATAGAGGATGTTACAATCAGTGTATCTTCTCAGTGAGAACCACTGCAGTAAAGCAGTATGGTTTGGTGACCTGAGATGATTGGTTTTAACGCTAAGGATTTTAAGGAAAAGAAAAGTGGCACAGGAAATGTGAAGGTAAACGCCAGGGAGTATTTCCCGAACAAATTATTTTACTACTTTTGGCCGTAATCTTGTTTTGTGGGGATTTTTTGTCGTCGTCGTCCCCTGTAATGCGGTGCCATGTTAAAATTATAAAATGATTACCAGCATCGGTCACTTTTAAAAACATTAAGCACTAAAAGTTCTGAAAGATTGTCTTGTTTCGCATGTGCTAAACCGTCAAGGTTGGGGAGAATCATCTGGATCCCTTGAGCAAAGCCACGTAACAGGTAGGATTTTTAATAAAAGTGATGCAGCATGTGGAATAATAACAATTAAAAAAAAAGGTAACTGTGGAAACCAGTGAGTATCGCTCCTAATTACCACCGTGAACCTTGGCGAGTGTTTCTGCGGCATGGTTCGGTGAACACTACATCATACAGTGCATCTCGTGTGCCTTTGCTGAACATCTCGGGATGTGTACGGTCGCACAAACACATGTGTGTGATGATCACACTTGCGTACTTGAATTCTTAATCGAAATCTTTTTTTTTTTTGTTGTTGTTTCCGGATTGTTTTCCTTACAATTTACAATGACGTGAGAACCCTAGAGTGATTTAAGTGCGGCGGTGATAATCTTATACGTACGTCTACACTAATTCTCAATACAAGGACACTAAGAACTAGGATCCGTGAATGATCATGGAACCTGGGTGCATTTAAATGGCTTGAAAAAGCATTTATTTTGGCGTGTTGTAGGCCCTTAAGGGGTTCGAGGAACTAAACAAGGAAGTGTGTGTTGGAAATATTGTGGGGAGAAGAGTGAATGAGTATACTGATGGCTGATTTGGGTAATAAAAGGAAGTTGTTTGCTGTGTGTGTGTGTATTCTCTCAGTGCTGATATAGGGAGGATAGAAAATATTTGATTGATATCAGACATTTGATTTCAATTCAAAACACCAAAGTTTACTTTGATCCCAGCTATGCAAAGAGGAGGTTTTTAGCATTTGCAAAGACAAAAAAATAAACATCCAAGTGCTGCTCTGTGTCCTCTCTGTGTCTCGGACCTGTGGTGCGACCTCTTCTGCCCCTCTTGAGGCATGGCATCAGGGCAGTATATGTGGATTTGGGGTGGTAAGGTTTCTTTCAGGCAGGCTTGCGACCGGTGAATGTTTTTGTTTTTGTTGTTTTTTTCTGGGTGAGTGGGTGGTGCTGCTGCTGTCACCTGTGCGATGCCTTTGCCACCATCGCGCTCATCCCAGAGCTCCGGGCATCTCCCACCCATCGTCTCCCCTCAACCACCGTCTATAATTATATATATATATATATATATATACAAAGAAGCGATTCAGACAAAAAGGACACCAGAGAGCATATATATAATGTCTGTATGGAAAATAGTGAGGAGACAATATTAAGTGGGATGTATAGTGAATGTTTGTGTATATTGTACAAATAGAAAATGTTTAAAAAAAAAAAAAAAAAAGAAGAAGAAATTATAAATCTATAAACCCAAGAAATACCCAAATTTACAAGTTTAGATTTAAACTTAGCTGCTTGAATGTGAGGGGTAAACACGAAACCCAGCTTGGTGTCTACGAATATTTAAAGCTAAAGATATCTGATGTCGCATTCAAAGCAAAGAAAACCAAACACCTTGCATCCTCCCTGGCATAAATAGCCTTTTCCCCCCGCATTGTCGCCCCTCGGTCTTGTGCTCTTATGTTCCCAATGGCAACGGAGACGTTTCTGAAGCTTACTTGATCGCACGATCCCGAGGAAGTTCGCCTCATGTTTAAACACCTGCCGTCAAAGCGGTTTTGACTTTTTCATCTGCGTCCCAAGTTCCGAATGCTCCCCCTTGTGGATCGTTTAATGAGCGTCTAGTGTTGTATACGTCCTCGATTGTGCGCATGGCATCACTGATTACCTAGAGATGTCAATAAAGTCACCTTTAATTTAGCCTCTATATTTTAATGAGCCGACTGAGCAATTGCACTTTCAGGCCTCAGAGGATGGGGGCCAAATTTAATAGAGAGAAAGATGGAGAAGCTAACATGCCAAAATCACTTCGCAACCTCAAAATGCTTCGTTGGTATCAGGAGAGCAACCACAAACCCAAACTTCAAGAGCTTTTCACTCCTGGACTCTAGGGCAGTCAGTCTCCTGTAAGGTCCAGCAGCATGGAGAGGAGAGAGGTGCGGTTTCTTGTGGAAGTGTAATCCCGTGCATCACATCGCAGCCCTCATCGTACCCGTGTTTTAATGATCCTTTTTAAAAAGCGTGAGAACAAGGGAAGCGGGCAAGAACGAAGCATCGGGGTGTGTCTGTACAGTTAGTGTGTTCACCAGTATTCCTTCAATTATCGATTATTTTTCCTTTTTTTTATTTTTTTTATTTTCTGCTTCAACATTACCATAACAATCCATATATAACCTGTATTAAAATGTATAGATTGTGAAAAGCTGAATGTCATAAAGGTTATAACAACAAAATGTATGGCTATTGACAATAAGAACAAATACATAAAATCCGATTAAAAATGTAAACACAAATCGTGAAAACCTTTACGGGGACAAATGTAATGTTTTTTTGTTTGTAATTACTCCTTTTGTTGGCAGAGGGCTACTGGATAAAAGAATCATCTGTAATAAAGTAATTTTAATATACCTCGGTCCTTGTGTGTTTTTTGCAGGTAGGCGAGAAGATTAGAAAATGATTAAAGCGACACAATAGACGTTCCTGGGACAGGTTGAACACGGCATGCGCAAATATATTGAATATGGGTGGATTTGTCAAATATGAAATTCCAGGTGCTCTCCGAGTTACGGTGGCCCGACTTACAATTTTTCAAAGTAACAATGACGATCGCGATCCCCTACAAACTGAAATGTTTAAGAAAATATTTCAAATTCCATTTTTTGGATTACGCAGTGTGTATTTTCTGTTGGTTTTTTTAAAAGTGAGGATCGGTTTAAAAACAAAACAAAAAAAAACACAAATTCCAATGAGAAAACATCCCCAAATCATTAAATCGTGCATAGTGACTTAATGGCTTTGGTCCATACTTCAGGAAATTAAAGCCATTTCCTGTGTCCTCTGTTGGTCATGACTTCCCCCATAGCCTTAGCGAACTGGAGGCCGTTTTCCCGCTGTAACATTTACATCCAGGAATCAGAAACTATGTATTTCTGCGCCAATGTTCCACTCTGTTTCTTTAGGTGGAAACCAGTTAGAAAGAAATAAAAGAAATGGTTAATAACGCTCTTTAAACGTGAATATAGGTGCACTGCTAATATGGGAATAACATAGAAATAAAACCAAACACTGCACTTAACCAGAAACATATTTATTTGTACCATTTTTCAGAGCATCCTTTTACTTAGCAGTACCAGTAGCATTGAAAGAAAAAATACTTTCTACGTTCTATTGTGGTTAGATAATGTAATATTTTCCTGTAGGCAGGTGTGCAGGAAGTGATGGTATTAATTTACGTCTGTTTATTAGGAAATGTTTAGATTTAGAGAGTACGTTCTTGAAATCACACTGTAACCAAAAAATAGTTACTAACCGGTTAAGCACAATTTTTTATTTAAGGGGGGGAAAAAGGTTTTCACTCTGGAACACTTGAGAATTTTCGATTGCGTTTAATAAAAAGTTTTCAATTCCCTGCAACTTTTCTAATCACTGTCTTACCCCTCACCCAATTTAAGGTCAAACCTTGCAATTCACCTTGTCCTTTTCCGCTTTCGTTACAACTCTCATCGAGTATATGATCTATGCCAAGTGACCGTCCCCTGATCTTCAAAAGTGCCCGACCTTGAACGAGCTGAGAGTTGTCTCTGTGAACCCAGGACAGGCCTTTCTCTTCGCAGTGTGATTGATCTCCTCCTCCTATTTGCCAAGGCACCTGGTTTTTGCCTTAACCCTTGGGCAAGGTCCCATCCAACAAACACGTCCATAAAGCAACTTCTTTCCTCAGCTTTGAAGAACTCTGCGACAACTTGAAAATATTCAAGCACTGCCACATGGCTCCAGGAAGCAGTGGTCTGAGTGTCCTGCTGCAAGAAGCCACAATGGCTTCCCTGAGATGTCAGGGCCAGCATGAAATATGGGCTGTTCTGGAAGATGGACATGGGTAAGGTGGAGGCTGGAAGCAGTAATGGGTCATCCGTGCTGCACAAGCAAAGCACAGGAACAGCAACTTCATCAGCATCTCGCAAAGGTTCGTTACGTTCCCAGTAACCAGCCCACTTATTCTGTACACATCTAAGCACCGCACGCTGCTCCAGTGTTCCCTTCTGACTGGTGCCCAGCGATCTGACTGAACAGAACATCAACTTCTCCATGTCTTGAAGGGAACGACAGCTGAAGATTTTCTCAGTATCCATAACTGAACTTAGAGCAGTTGCATACCTGTGTGTATAGGGGCAAAGTTTTTGAACTAGGTTTACCTTTAATGGTTGAAACAACAGTCAATTAAAGACCAACATATAACAAGAATATAATTTTCTACTTATTATTAACTCTGATTTTGTTAGTGGAGGTGGCTGGGGAGAGGGAAGTCTGGACCTCCGCGACCCGACCTCTGGATAAGCGGAAGATGATGAATTTGTTGGTGGTGTTGGCTTTAGACTTGGACGGCCAGAGATTCTGTCAGTGGTGCTGAGACAACTGTTTTGTTCAAGATGTATTCAGCTTCTAGGAAGTAAAGAGACTTGCTCATTTTTCTGTCAAAATAATGGATTCTTCTGGCAAACAAATACCCCTACTCCCACACTACCAACCCCTACAGGGGGTTGACGATAATGTCCCCCATTAAGACTACTAATAATTTTATTGTAATAATTTTTCCCAGATTTTCTCCCGAATTAAGTCATGGCCAATTCCCACCCAACTGAACAGCCAACCAGGGAGAGCGAAAGCCATCACGTCCTTCCTCCGAAACACATGATGCCAGCCTCTTCATCATTTCACACTACTGCTTTGTGAGCATGAGCTCACGGCCATCCGTGATTCGCTAGTGTGACTATATTGACGAGAGAGAGAGAGATAGCATGCCACCTTTTCTGTTGCACCACTTGAGAGCCCATTACAACTTCTACTGGTTTAAGGCATGCATAATTTAAAAGAGGAATTCTGAGTATACAGAAAATTACCTGCTGAGCTGCAGCTTGCGGTAAAGCAGTGCTGCCTCATGATATAGTTTTGGGAAAGGCATCTCAAAGAACAATTGTCCATGGAACACCGGTGATATACAAGCAGCTGCTACCAGGTTGGAGGATGAGCCACACTCTCCAAGGTAAGACAACAGTAGACCAGACCCAGAACCTTCACTGATGGCAAACAGAACTGAACCTGGATGGCGGCGCTGAATGTACTGTATTGCCTGCACCAGATCAGAAGGATCCCCAAACTCCTGGTAGCGTGGCGTAGCAAGTGGACACCCCCCATGACCACGACGATGGAAGACCACGGGGTAGAAACCTTGCTGCAGAGCCAAGTGACACAAGCTCAGCAAATTTTGTGTAATCTTCCCCAAAGCATTAGGAACCAGAATGACAACGGGTGGAGTGCTTGTATGGCAACCTGGAGCATTTTCTCCTAGATAACATTCACTCTTACCCTGAGAGTTCTGATCTTTCAGCCTGACAGCCCAGTCTAGGCCTATGATGCCACCATCTTGTAATAGTAAATTATCCCTGTTGAAGGTTATTCCACAGCGTCTTTGTGCGTCATCCTCAACGGGCCATATGAAGTTGAAGAAAATTTGTAAATGGGGGTCTGATTTTGGCCACCTAGCCAGTGGAGCACGTGCTAAAGCTTTACAGTTCTGTATGATGTATTTAGCCAGAGCGGTCTCCTTGTAGACCAGCTTGGGCACCTCCGGGTCCCTAGTGGCGTACAAAACATTGGGGTGTGGAAGCTTCAATATTGAGCAGGTTATGACCCATATATACCAAGTTAACCACCTCGTTCCTTCCTGTGCAAGATGGCAAATCCACTTTGATCGAAAAAGCATGGCAATCGAGCACAGGATTACGGAAGGCATCAGGCAGAAGAAGAATTCCCACATGGCTGACCTTCAACTTTGGAAACAGAAGTCCGGTAGTAGATAGCAAGCCCTGTTTTATCCTGTTCAGGTCCATGCATATAGAGGAGCTGTGTGTGGGATGGTGTTGAAACTAAATACTCACAGGGATCAGCTCTTCAAAACGAATGTCTCCTCCTTGTTCATTGATCCAGCAGGATACGTTTAGCTGAAGGAACTGAAGCTAAGTGGAAATCGGATGAAACGAGTCCGTCTTGATCGCGTTAGATCCTTTAGACCCTTCTCATTACACAGCTAAGAGACATGACCGGTACAAACACCCACAGAGTTTGAGTGGGGCAAGGACCTGAAGGTAATTTCACCTGCAGAACCTTTGGACCATGACTATTTGTTTATGTGACCAGAGGTTATTGTGAACTCGTGAAGCTGATGTCAGAAGGAAAAAATGCTACAAATTCTTTTCAATTTAATACTGTTGCCCGCTTTCGGCGGGGAGAGAGAAATGTTTCGACTGTCACAAAAAAAAAAAAAAAAGATTTAAATTTAAAATCTAGATTTAAGAAAATTAAGATAATCAAATACAATGACAACCTCAAAAAGAAACATGCTTCCTTGTTTGAGTCACTGCATCTTATTAATCATCTCACTCACGTGCATATTATCCACTATAATTCTGCATCCCACACAATTAAACTTTACCTGATATTTAAAAAATAAAACATTCCTGTAAACTGGTAAAAAAAAAAAAAAAAAATCAGGTTACGTAGTCGGTTTCTGGAACAAATACCTGTAGAACCCCCCAACACACACACACACAAAGTTAATAAATCTTGGTTTCGTACTATTATTGAAGTCTCGACTCATCACGGAGGACACCCCAGTGGGATTTTATTGCTTTCGGTTTACAAGTCATGTGTGTAAGAACAACCAGATAAACTTTTTGGTTTTTTTGAGGTTTTTTTTTACAAAAAGATGTTCTTTATTGATACCATTGTTCTCACAAATCCTTTATAGAACACACAAAACTCAACTTTATGTTCTTTGGTTTTGATATCTTGCAAGTTTCGTTTTCTAAAAGAATATTTACATTTTGAGAGCCACATGAGATCTTTCATGTTGGTCAAGCAGAGTTAATTGGGAGTGTGGGTGCTGGACAAATGGAAGGGGCCGGGTTTTTAGCACATCGCTGTAGGAGCCACAGTGGAGAAGACCACATGGAGAAGATACTGGGTCATTATTAGGGGTGTAAACCTCAGCCTTACACGAGATCCCATATGATTTTTCTGCTTAAAGCAACAATGCAATATTTAACCAGACCACTGAATCTGCTATGAAACAGTATGACAATTCCAATGAATATGTGACCAATTCGGATTTTGGTGTAGGCCTACTCTTAATCTGTAAACGATGACGAGGTAAAGGGGGACTGCTAAGTATCAGATTTCCTTGCTAGTTATCTCCTGTACATATTATAGAGTTGTCTGTCCTTTTTCCATAATAATCAGCTTATAATTAATTATAAGCAATAGTAATTTCATTTATTATTTAAATCATAAAAGCCTTTTTTACTTTTAATTTCACTTCCAATTTGGTCATTCTGCCAGTTCCCAATTATCACCAATCTAACACGCTTATCACGCGACAGTTCCTAACTCGGGATGATAAACTCTAGCATGTGTTGAGGTTTTCGTACAGTGGCTCCTACAAACAATGGGCCAGGTTGAATTTTGATTATTGCCTGATTGAATCCTGCAGAGATATAGACTCACTGGCCACCTTAAGACAAACACCTGTTCATCTGCTGTTCTCATTCAATCAGTTATCCAACCAGCCAATCAGGTGGCTGCAGTGCAATTCAGAATCTCATGCAGATATAGATCAAGAGCTTCAGTTATGTTTACGAGAATATCTTCGGATTCCAGTAACTTTGACCAAGAGTTGTTTGGTGGTAGCGGTTTGAGTCAGCTGGTCTCCTGGGATTTTCACATTCACAGCTGTCTCTAGAGTTTACCAAGAATGGTATGAAGAAAAAACATCTTGCAAGAAGCACTTCTGTAATTGGAAAACAACTTCTCGATGAGAGAGGTCAGAAGAGAATGGCCAGACTGGTTTAATCTGCCTGGTCATCAACTGTAACTCGCTATAACCACTCTTTACAACCGTGGTGCGCAGAAAAGAATCTCCGAACACACCAAACCATGAGCCAGAAATCACACTGGCTTCTACTCCTGTCCACAGGAATCTGAAACCGCACAGGTGACACTTTTCCAATCTGTATCTGCACGATTTTATACAACGCACTGCTACCAAACGATTGGACAATTGCATAAATATGAATGCGTATATGTGTGTTCATATTATGGTGGCTGGCGAGTGCATATAATTTTGATTCAAGCTGGCTTTAATTTGCCACCTATATAGCATATGTGCAATAATTGTCCCTTTGTATTCTACATACATACTCAGGAAAGCTGTGTAAGGCATTAGTAAGTGTGTTTTAAAACGTAACTATTGCCCATAGCCTCATTAACAGACGTTATTTAGTCATGAGTGCACTTGGGTGTATGCTGGATGAATATCTATATCTATGTGCATATATGAAGGGGTGGGGGGTGGTTGGGCAGCGTGTACAGGGGTGATTGTGCGTTACTGAATCACTCAGACAGTGCCGTTGGTGTACTTGGAGAGCTTATTCTCTAAGTCACAGATTCGCTTTTCTTGAGAGAGAACTGCAGCCTTCAAACTCTGAATCTCCTCTATAAGCTTTTCCAGCAACTGAGGCTAGCAAGGAGAGTACAGGAAGGACAGCAGAGAAGTATGGAGTGACAGGCAATGGAAGAAAGAAGGAGGAGAGAAAGGATAGGGGTTTGGGGCAGGGGGACAAGAACAGAATGGGGGGAAAAAAAGTTTTAGAAGACAGGAAACAAGAAAAAATGGAAAGCAGGATACAGGAAGGATAAGAAAGCTCTGAAGGAAGGTTCTTCTTGAATTTGAATGGAATAACAGGATGAACACATAGATGACGAGTGGAAAGGGATAAGACTGAGGCATTAACAGTGTACTCACTGGCAAGCTGCTTCCATCGACAGACGACATGCTCCTGCGGGGTGCAGGCCTGCTATCCAGAACGTTCTTCTTGGCCACCTTCAGCTCTCTGTTCTTTGGGGGAATGTAGCCATCTTTCAGGGAGACTAGGATGGGGTCTTCATCTCGCCCTTCCAGCCACTCTTCAGGCTCCAGTGCAGGGTCGGGACCTGCTGTGTCCGGATAGAGGTCATCCTGGAACAGATCTGACTGAAGAGGACGAAAGAAGAGTGTTAGGACTACGGGGATCTCAGGACTCAACTAATGCCTTTAATGTGACAATGTCTCTATTTTTATGGTTACATTGATCGTGCTTGCACTTGGGGAATCACATGCATTTCATCTACTTACCTTTCTAGGGACCGTCATCATGATGGGCTCACACTTCCTCTCATGAAGCTTGTATAATCTGACCACAGAATCAAAGACTGAGCACTAAAGCCACAAAGTAAACATATCTGACATCAACAGAAGACCTTTTCTTCTGTTTCTCCTAAGAAAAAAAGCATAGCGACAGTATGCGCACGTGTGCATTTATCCAACCAGCCAGTCATCACCAGGCAGCAGAAAATCACACCGATACAGGTCAAGAGCTTCAGTTAATATTGGCATCGACGCATCGGAAAACATGACAATGGTGGCTTTGTCTGTGACAGGGTTGGTAAGCATTTCAAAAACCGCTGATCTCCTGGGCTTTTCACATAACACATCTGGAGAGTTTATACAGAACGGTGTAAAAAAAAAACAAAAAAACCCCAAAAACATTCAGTGCACAGCAGTTCTGTGGGTGCAAACGCCTTGTTGAGGAGAGAGGTCAGAAGTGAAAAGCCGTTGGCAATCAGTTGAAAGAGAGCAGACTACGCGAAAACTACAGTGATATTGGTGCTACACAACTGAACTTTTGGACCATATAACACATGGATGTAGATGTGGGTTACTTATAATGGCACTGTCTGGTGTCACCCAGATAAGGATGGGTTCCCTTTTACGTCTGGTTCCTCTCAGGGTTTCTTCCTCTTGTTGTCTCAGGGAGTTTTTCCTTGCCACCGTCGCCACAGGCTGCTCATTAGGGATATATATATACGTAGATTAATAAGCGTTTAATTGGATTTCATATACTGTGAAGCTGCTTTGTGACAATTTCCATTGTTAAAAGCGCTATACAAATAAAATTGAATTGAATTGAAAAGTTAGATTGGTTCGAGCTGACAGAAAGGCTACAGTTGACTTTGCTGTAACCGCGGTGAGCTAAAAGCATCTTGGAATGCACACGTTCGAATATTGAGAAAGACCGGTTTTAAGAGCCGAAGATGAAATCGGGTTTTGCTCCTGTCAGCCAAGAACAGGAATCTGAGAAAAAAAACATCTCCTGGCTTGATTAGCTGATTGGATAATTGCATGAATAAAGAGTTGTGCAGATGTTCCTATTAAAATGACTGGTGCGTATAGATGTCAATCCAAGACATACGCCAATATCCAATTCCATTCATGCATATTCAACTCGGGCTCACCTGGCAATCTCACACTTGCTAACATCAACTCCTCTCTTGGGCATGAAGCCCATGCCTCGCTGTGGCTCCTTGCTACTGTATGTGCTGAGGTAGTGCACATAGGGTGGCTCCTCTGTTATCTCAAAATAGCGAATGCTGCTGTCCCCCTGGAGGCAGACACGAGGAAGGGAGGCTTAGACCTGGTGTATAACTGCTGAGCATTTTAGAACAAGTGTAACTGCTGCACATACCTTACCACACAGATATACCAGGCTGGTGTCTGGATCGTAAAACGGCAATAAGACCCCATTGCTTGTGTCCAGCTCCAAAAGAGCAATGGGTTCCTCAAAATTTGTCTGCAATTAAAAAAAAAACCCAAGGAAAAATAAAATTGCATGGTTTGCATTTCGAACATTGTGCACTCAAAGGTTTGTGCAGAACATTTGATAGAAAATTAAGAGAAATGCTCTGTGCACAGGATGAATACAGTAGATCCTCGGCTCATGGACGTATCGGATGGCGAACAAATTGGGGTACAAACTAAATTCCCGAACAGATTCAATACCGACCCGTCAACCCGCACTTCGCAGCACAAACTTAAGTTCTGGTCAAGCACTCGTGGTGTGAACGTGTTTAACGCATTTTTTGTTGTGTTTCTATGGATTTTTGCTCTATAAGCTTCATTATGGGTCCCAAGAAAGAGGAAATGGTAGTGAAAGTAAGAAGCCTAAGCGTATAACAGCTATAAACACATTGAAACACATGAAACACATCACAGTGGACCCTTGGCTCACGAACTTAATCCATTCCGAGACTCTGTTCGTGACCTGAATCAGTGTTTCTCATGGAAATGAATGTAAATACAATTAATGTGTTTCAGCCTCAAAACATGTTTTTAAAGTGTATTATGGGTTTATGTGTGGC
>JAQLOM010000011.1:2541106-2552893 GCA_030068315.1 Chrysichthys thysi | reverse complement strand
ACAAAACAAAAAAAAAAAAACCCAGAAAGGAGAAACTGCACTTGAGAATTGAACACGGAAAGAAAAGGTGCGCACACACGTTGACACGTACACTCATACACGTCCATTAAAAAGGAATCTGTACATCCATCCCCTAAGCCCCAGAGGTCTACATTCTACGTAACACATGAATTATCCCGTTCTTAACTGAGCGTAACATGCACGCTAATCGGAAACGTCCAGAATGACTTAACATACGCATCTGAATGGATTTAGCATTTATTCGTTCGTGTCTCTTTAAACCGCACACACGCACACACGAAATCCCCAGACAATAGAGAATCTAGTTCAGTTCAAGAGCATTCTGCAGAACGGAAAACTGCAGGCTGAGAGAAAACTCTACGTTCATCACTTGTGTGTAATAAACCGTTTGACAGCTATTGTGCAAAATGTAGATCATTTAAACTTTTTTTTTCTTCCCCCTAACAGAACTGCTGATGGGTCCGGGATTAAAACCTGCCCCATCAACCCCATCCCGAAGACCGTCCAGTAAACCTCTCTAATCTCGAACTTTTGTGCTCCTTATTGTGTATCTGATGACAGGCTACAAAGCCACCCGGCAGTTTTATTTTATTTCTGGTTTTGTAAGGCCCGCTGAGGTATGTGTGGAGGGGAAAAAAAAACAAACCCAAAAAAACGACCACCATGCACGCAGCACAAAAATAACACACGATAAAAACAACAGCCTGGGTCACATGGTGTGATAGTAGGAGTTCGAGGTTCGTTTTTTAAGCCTCCTCAAGGGATGAGTCCTCCCGTACTGTTGCCGGGTCGCCACAGATATTAAGGCAGGCGCCGGAGCGTACGCTGGATCTGGGACCTTTCCTTGCCCCCAGCACTCGTTGGACGATGGGGAGACTGGCAGTCGTTCTGGGACGTTGTGCTGTACTTCTTCAGTCTGGCAGTTTTCCGACCTTTCCTCCAAGCGCGATTCAACAGAAGGGAGGCGAGATGTGCAAGAGGAATGGAGGGAGGGCGGTCGCCTGGGTAGAACCCGCATCTTTTTTGAGGTATCGTCGGTACAAGAGTGAGGGAGTTGTTTTGCAGTGCGGGGGGACGACGACGGTGACGACACGGACTTCGGTTCCAGTTCACTGAGATCGTTAGCCGACAGGTCGAGGGAGCCTAGCTTAGCCAGTGAGGCTGATCTCTTGATCAGCGAGGGCGGGGTCAAACCGGCATGACGCATTCTCGCCTCTACCTCTCTGGCTCGCTCTTGGACGACCCACCCTCTTTTCGGTTCTTTCCCAGCCCACGGGTGGCTGAGCCTCTTCTTGTCGGCTCCGCTGCTCAACTGGCAGAGGAACGCGCCGAGCTGTCTCAGGGTCTCCCACATCTCCCTCAGATGGTCTTGCGGAAGGCCGTCGGTGCTCGTCTCTTTCTCCGTGACGCCCTCTAGCTTAAAAACTGCCTCTGAAGAAGACCTGGATGGCGTGGAATGGCTTTGTGTCAAGTGAGAGAGGCTCGTGTCTGTCTCGAGGAATCCAGTGTGTCCACGCTCTTCTTCCCTGAGTCTTATTTTGCATCCTTTTCCCATCCCTTCCTCTACAGGTGAAGGCTCCTCCTTCTCCGCGTTCATCTCTGGCGTTTCCTCAGGCTGATGGTGGTGGGCTGGCACAGTGCTCAAATCAAGGAAGAGGTCTAAATGTGATGGAGTGTTCTCAGTTATGTCACTGCTGCTGGTGCCGACAACAGGGCGCTGTGAAGGACAGCCGAGAGCACTCGATAGCAGCGGTGGCGATGAAACGTCTTGCTTCATCTTCTGTTCTAGCTGCCTGGTGGCCCGCCGCACCGTACCCTTTGACGAGTCGCCTTGGAGGGCCTCTCCGAGCTCCGCCTGCTCTGCTTCCGGGGAGTTTTTCACTAGCTCCTCCTCCTCCTTTGAGCCACTGGAATCAGGTTGGCTGGCAGGAGGAGGGGGAGGAGTTTCGCTGGACCTTATGGACTCCGGTTCCGAAAGCGGGTTATAAACCGAAACACTGCAGTTCTCCTGGAAAAGAGAAATAAATAAAAAAAATAAAAAAAACAGGCACGATTAAGGATAGGGAGTGAAACTACAGGATTACTGTAGGCCAATTTCCACCTAAGGAACCTTTTCAGGAACTCAAGAACCAGGGAAGCAGGGTTGAAAGGAGTTTCTGGAACTACTTCTAGTAACCTGTTCAGCTCTGGGTTTAACTGACTACACATGTGAGCTTTGCAGAATGACTACCCTATGAGAAATTTTACAAAATGCCAGGGAACAAGCAGCTCCTCAAGCTGGATTAGAGAACACCGTGCAGCCCATCAGCAACACAATGACCCTTAAGAGGTGCAGAAGTGAGCGCAGACTTGAGCAGAAAAAATGACTAATCTGATTCATGAAACTGAAATGTGAATTCATGAATCAACTTCAGGTGCGTTGATGCAAGCTCCCGACCACTAGGTCCTTATTTACATGCAGCATGCCCCAGTTTGCCCTCATATACAGAAGGATGACAATAAAGGAAAGGACAACATAAAAGAGACATTACTACACCGTACTATTTAACACCAAGATGCGAGGAAAGATGCTGCATACATCTGAGCTCGAGGTGCTTGTGTCCAAGGTTGCTGAAAATAAAGATGGCCTTTTTGGCATCCTCAGAAATGACATAAAACGTGAGAACAAAAGGACTCCGACAGAGAAAAGGATGAGCGAGAGGCTCGTCTTCGCAATCCTTTCTTTTGTGGACGCGGTGGACGTCGTAACGCGTCCATTACACTCTGCTAATTCTCAGTCCTTTCACAAATTTATAAAAATGTTAGCCTGATCTATTCCCACACCTAATCTGTGATATATTAAAACAATGCTAAAAAAATTTATAATGATGGATGACGTCTCATTCACATTCTTCGACAAAGAGAGTCGGAGTGAAGAGGAGAGTCACTTTGTAGCGCATGTAGCGATTCACCCAGTTCATGATTCAGTTCGATTCACAGGTTTGCATATCGGGTTGACAGCTTGATTTTCCTATGATATTTAAAAATAAATCAATAAACTACTAAAAATGTATTAGCAAAAAAAAGAAAGAAAGAAAGAAAATGCAAGATTTATTTTCTTAAATATTTCTTATATTATTTTCTTTAAAAAAAGAAAAAAAGAAAAGAAAAACACTTTTGAGCTTGGAATAAAATATAATAGCCTGTTAACTAAAACAAATATAAATTTTCATTAAAAAAAAAAGAAAAGAAAAAAAAAAAAAAGAGTCAACAAGTAGAACCTTTTTTTTTTTAATAAACATTTATGAACGTTTGCGACGGCTGTATTGTAAGTTATTGCACCCTCTGCTGTCTAAACAACGCAATTGCAGCTAGAAAAATCAAACACTACAAAGTCCAACAATAATTCGAGCTGTTTGAATTTTTTTTAGTTCTGTGATTCAAAACGTCAGGAATTGGACAGAGATCTATTGTCGCACGATACATCGTTACATGCCGATTCACCACAGAAGCGATAATATTCATTATATTAATGAGTTATTTCATAAAAATAAGTAGACAGGAACAAAACCTAGAGCTAAACATTCGGAGAGTAAACATATTTTGTTCAACTTCTACCATCATTCTATCCAGGGTTTGAAGAAACAAAACGAAACAAAAAAACTACCCAGAACAGGCTTGAAGCGTGGAATTGCATTCTGTTTAAAAAGCGACATACAGCGGCCACTTAATTAGGAACACCATACCAATAGTGGGTAGGCTCTGCTCTCAGAACATCCTCGATTCTTCATGGTACAGATTTACGTGAGTGTATCACATGCCTGCTGCAGATTTGTCAGCTCCACATTCATACTATTTATCCTGTTCTACTACATCCCAACATGTCTCTACAATGGATTCAGATTTGGTGTCTGAGGTGGCTGTTTGTGGAGCCAGTCTGAGACATGATTTTGTGCCATGGCCCTTTATCATGCTTGAAGTAGCCATTATGAGATGCAATAAAGGGATGCACGAGGTCAGCAACAATACTCAGACTGTTGTGCGCCCTGAGATGCTTTTCTGCTCACCGCAACTGTAAAGAGTGGTTACTCGAGTTACCGTGGCCTTCCTGGCGGCTCAAATCAGTTCAGTACAGAACGCATTACCACCTACTCTCTGGATGTTTTTACTTTTTTCGTACCATTCTGTGTAGAATATTGTGTGTGAAAACCCCAGGAGATGAGCAGATAGAAATACTCAAACCAGCATATCTGGTCCCAACAACTGCTGCTACATGATAGGCTGATTGGATACGTTCATGAATAAGCAGGTGTACCGGTGTTCCTAATAAAGTGGCCGGTAATTGGAAAATCTCTCTCAACTTCCTCAGATTGCTGAGTTGCGCAACTTTAATTGCGTATGCATGTTGTCACTTAATGCCATCGGTAACGTTAACGGTCCGGACCCCTGCGTTCTCCCTCAGGATAGTTCCAGGACCACTTTAGTTCCTCAAAAGGTTCTGCAACCTTGGTGGAAACAAGCCTTGCGGATATACAAGAATACCAAAGCATGACTGACAGCGTTTCGGACCACCAACACCATAATGGAAATGGGGAACCCCATGCAGCATTCCTTTTCACCACAGGGTGGCAGCCAATGACATGAGCTCAAACTCGAAGCAGAGTTACGGTGGGGTATGGGATGTCGATACACGTGAGTTTAATAAAAGTGTCGCACTTACTCTCAGCAACACTACTCCGTTGCTGTAATCAAAAATTATAAGAGTGATTTAAGCACAGGTTTTAGATTCGCATGTTAAGTAAAAATCCAGTATTTTAAACAGGCTTGTGCGACATGACAGTGTAAACAGTCCAAAAACCGAATCTGAAGAATTTACAGAATAGACATTCAGTCTGTAGTGCTATTAAGTTCTAATATTCAAATGAGTATGGTTGCTTCCCTTGGTTAGTTCTGCATTTATTTGCTCGTCGAAATGACATCGAGTATGTGCTTGACGTCATTTTAAATACGTTTGTCGTAAACGATACGTCAAGAAGAAAATGTCAGACGGTCGACATCACCGCCTTTCAATATAGGCTGCAACAGAGCTCAAAACATTACACCAGTTTTATAAAAACACAAGAAAAGCACATCTTCTCCATTGGCGAAACTTGCGAACTTGAAAACGCAAGTTTTATTTTTGTTAAGCATTTACATATAGCGCACTGTTTAAAGTTGATTTTTGGTGTTTCACGTATGCGTTTCAGAATGTTGGCATACCACAAAGGCCAAAATTAATCAATTAATTTAATTAAATCAGTCTGTTCAAGACTGAGGTAACCATTTATTACGTCTAACAGAAGTCCCAAGGACGCCGTGTGTGTGTGTGTGTGTGTGTGTGTGTGTTTGTTTTTACACAAACATGTTACACAATTCTAGGTAAGTTTCAGAGGTTTCATCTGATGATTATTTTTAATCAGGAAAAATCACGATCTCAGAAAGATCAATATCGCACAAGCCTTAAATTTATCGACTCTTTAAAAAAAAAAGAAAAGAAAAAAAAAAAACCACGGAGAAGGCTGGCATGAATTTCCGCATGCTCGCCTACCTTTTTCTGTTCCTCCTCCCCTTTAACGGGGTGCTCAGGAAACATGGGCTTCGACTCCTGGTTTGGGCTTTTATCTCGGCGCGTCTGTTGCGCCGCCTGCTCGGGACTCCCGCGGCTTTGCGCCTCCTGAGAGAGGCCGAGGAATTTCTCTCTGGCACTGAAGAAATCGATGCGGTCGGGGCTCAGAGCTGACGGGGGTGAGGCAGAAAGGCCCGCTTCCTGTATCGTGGCACTGGGGTGTTGGTGGTGGTTATCGTCCTTGGCGTGACCGAGCCCTCCGCAGTCCACATCTGCGTCAGGCACTTGCTGGCTGAATTTTTGCCTAAGCTCAGGCACCTGGGTGTGCTGCCCTGCAGCTGAGGAGGAGTTTGGGGCTTGTCTGCTTGGCTCGGGGGTTCTACTCCTAGCGCACCCTGTAATGTTTGGAGAGCACGCCTCTGGCTGCTCGTGGCCGAGGGGTTTGGCCTCCGCGTCAGGGTGAAGCGTAGGCGATGAGGCAGGGTGGTGAAGAGCAGCGGGTGGAAGAGGTCGGCTCACTGGGACCGTTTCCGCCATGTTCACGGGCGCCGAATTGGGTCGGGCGCCAGGCACTACTGTAGCTGCTCTGGGTTTAGGGAGCAAGGAGGGTTCCTCAGCGGTGAGGCTTTCTTCGGAGTTTCCGAGCCCGTTTGCAAAAGGTGCCTCCTGCTCGCGGCAGTCCTTTTGTCCCGTGGATGGGCCCAGGGTCTGGAGCAGCTCCTGCAGCGATGGAGACGTCAGGCTGCCACCTTGGTTGCGGGGGTTGGAGCGGCCTAGCGACTGCGCCCCAGGAGTTTTAACCAGCGGCTCGTGGTGCTCAGACAGGTTGCTGTCGGAATGGGAACGCCACAGCTTGTTGTGCCTCTGCCTGCTATTGAGGAGAGAAGCAGCAAAGTACAGAAGAGAGTAAGAAAGAAGGAGAGCAACACTAGACTGTGTTTATGCATTTCATCTTTATACTGATTTATTTCAAAAACACCTAAACGGAACTCTGGCCTCTAGCCGGCAGAGCGACCGCGATTAAACCTTGAAAAGTCTTAAATGGCCGTTAAAAGGTTCCCCCCCAAATGCAAATGTTGTGTGTTTTTCAAGCCCTGACTCTTATCCGGAAGATCAGATGTCCACTAAACACCACGTTTCAGAGACATGCAGCACGAATGCCATTCGATTCTCTGCAGGCTGAACATCAAAAAAACATACAGGAAATGACTTCAGATAATCGAGTTCAAGCCACATGTGGTTTGGTGTGGTTTGAGCAGTCGAATGTGCAAAAAAAAAATAAAAAATTTCCATCATTTTCATCTGCAAAAAATATACACGTGCAAGCACGCTGATATAAACGTAAACACGAAGCCACTCTCAAAGGCACTGTGCTCGGGAGAAATAAAGGAGATCGTGCATTCACTATAATGCAATGTAACTTCAGTAAATGTCCAGGCAAACGGATCATGAATGCACATGCCCCATTTCATCTTTATGTAAATATATTTGGTTCTACTTACCCATACAGCATCAATGCCTTCTTTATGTTTTGCATGCATGCGAGGAAAGTGCGTACCTGGCCAACAGGATGCCCTGGTACTCCTCTAGCTGCCTCATAAATGAGGGGTTGGGCTTGGTCACGGCACGGCGCTCTTTGACGTAATCGAAGGCTTGCTCCAGGTCCCAGCCGTACTCCTTCATGGCGTAGGCGATCACAGTGGACGCCGAGCGGCTCACGCCCATCTTACAGTGCACCAGACACTTGGCTCCTGCTTTCCTGTAGAGAGCGGTTTAGTTGTTTATTACAGATGAAGGATGCTGACAGAGAAGACTGAAAGCATGGAAGAGAAAGGGATTTGGACCCCAACGCCTGCAAGCGATGTCGAATCAAGATGGCTGCTCACGGCAGTTAAACCGTGCATCCGTGACTTATCGCATGATTTCCCAGGGTCAGATATGTACCGTATGTTCCGTGAACTTACTTGGCTCTGGAGATGAATTTATATGTGTCATTCCAGTACGCCAATAAATCCGTGGCCTCTTCATCGTACACGCGGATGTTGTGGTACTCGAACAGACCGGGGAAGAAGTTATCGATCTCCCGTGTCACGTTGAGGATGTACTGAACCCTGAGCATGAAAAAAAAAACAACCAAACCATTTTGTTAACATGTGCTTTTGTGTTAACAATTGTAGATTATAGTGCGACGGCTGCATCTGGCAGGTTTACCCGCTGTTCTGGAGCTCTTCTAGATTAGATGCGTTCCACTCCGAACCCTATGAAGAAACCCAGACAGACAGTTAAATCCGGCTACATGACCGAGTGAGCGAAAGATTTTACACAGGGGATTCCTGAAACAGTGAAATAAAAAGGGAAAGCGTGAAAGCTAAAAGAATTACCAGGTACACATGCTCAAAGATCTCCGTGGGGCTGTCCATCTGACCCAGGATGACAATCATCTCATTATCGATGTACTCTTTAAACTCTCGCAGGTTACATCCCATGTGCATTTCCAGCTCCGTACGGATCTGACGGGACAGAGACGGAATCATTAGGAACAGGTTCACAAAGCGTGCGGAGCTAATTTAGTCCTTAGTAAAAACTTTTTCTAGGCTTTGTGACATTTCGATAAAGTCCCTGTCTTATAGTCAGGGTTAGTCATAATGGTGGAATTTGTTTACTTCCGTTGAAATAAAGTAATACGTACGCTGTGCTCTGTTAAAAGACATGAAATTATAGTATAATAAAAGATGAAATAAAACTGAATTAAAGGTTAGGAATGAATTGTGAGATTCATCCCTCCTTTAAATTAAAAAAAAAAAAGCAAGCCACATCGACTCGGAATTCCTACTCGGAAAGCAGAAAGTCTCCTCATCCCCGGGGTCAGCGAGTGACATGTAATTTAAAAAAAATTCTGATTGATCTAAAGTATATACCATATAACTGAGCGCAAGTCATTTAAAGTAAAAAAAAAAAGTGCTATTCTGTTTAACTGTTCATGCTATGAGCGGCCATGCTGATTTGATGTTACATACTGAACACAGTTAAGGAGAACTCCAAGCAGGAATTCCACGCTGATTTACGTTTTGTTTTCCCCTTGTTTAAGATCGGAAATTCCATATTACGATCTTTAGCCGAACCTAGCATTATAAATGACAAGGACTGAGGTTCGCAAATAAACATTTCCTTTAATTTTTCAACCACTGGTCACGTGTGTGTTTTTAAATGCTTAATACTTGTTAATGCATTTGTACCTTGGTATTCGACGCTAATTGGTTCCAGAGGTGACGCCGAATATCAATTTCTTCGGATATCAAGTAATTTTTCAAAATAATTGGTCCCCTGCCTCCCAAAATTCCCAATACAGGGGGTCCTGGACTTGATGTTGGAATTCCGTTCCTACGGAGCGACGTAACGCGATTTTTGCCGCAAGTCGGCACTCACATACATGTACTGTACGTAAGTACTACCTATGTCCAGCAAATGTAAACAAAGCCGTCTTCCTCGTATAGCGCCACGTGATGACCTATATGTCCCCTCCGCTTGCCAACTGGTTCCCGCGTGAAATTTATTTTAACGTACTTCGGAATGATGGAACAAGACTTCCTTAATAAATTTATGGGAGGTGGCGACCGACGTAACCACGAAACACCATAGGTCGAGGACGTCGTAAACCGAGGACCTGCTGTACTGTGCCCTAATTTTTGGACATTTCACTCATAAGTGACGATCCTATTTAAACGTAAACATAAACTAACCCTATTAAACACTGTTCTGAATAAAAGTTGAGATCGTAGATCTTGGAATTTGATATTCTTTGGCAAGATCAGTCACGTGCGCACACCACTTTCATATTTAGCCCCAGTTTCTTTTTGAACCTCAGTGGTTGCTCTCACGGCTTTTCTCTCGGCCCCAGTGCTGCCTGAACTCGCTTCCTTGCTAGACGTGGTTACCTTATTTAACCGTGAAACACTGAACAAAAAACACCTGGGGTTATGGAGCAGTCACGCACAGATGATGCGTACGCTACAGATGTGAGGCTCTGTCTGATTCGGCTTTGTTTATCCCGGGCGTATGGCGTATGAAACGGTGGCGTGATTAAAAAACAAAACAAAACAAAACAAAAAAACAGTAGTTCCTATAAAGTCGTTTTTAATGGTAAAAAAACCCCACTAAAATACTTTATAAATCTGAGCCTTTTGGGTAGAAAATCAGTTTTAAGTAACATTTGGTTCGAATTTTCTTCGAAATACAGGAGGTCCTCAGGTTACAACAGTCTCGACATACGACATTTCGAGTTTATGATGCTCGCTCCCATAAAAACGTTTAAAAAAAATTGAGATACGAGTGTTTCGGTTTATGCCGTTATTGTCGTACTTATGGACTACGTGGGTGAACTACTTTGCACTCGGCGGCAGAATACGAAGTACCGCGGCGTATGAGTGAGGAAGTTGTTGAAGTTGACTGTAAAAAAAAAAAAAAGCAAGCACAAATGTTCCGTTTGTGTTGCTTCGTTTGGCGACTTTTTGGCGCTTATCATGGCTCCTAAATGAAAGTCTGAGTCTTCAGATGGTCGTGCTTCGATGAGGAGGAGAGCCATCAGGATAGAAGTGAAATTGGACATTGTACAGAGATCAGAAAAGGGAGAAACAGCCACGGATATCGGATGTCAGCGTTTCTATTCCTACAGTGCAGAGTACAGTACAGGATTATTTATCTCCTTTTACTTTTTTCTAGTCTTAGTTGTGTTTTTATATTCTAGATTATGATTTTACACCTGTGTTAGGATCGGGAAGTGACTTAGGCTAGGGTGCGTTCCGACTTGAACCAAAATTCGGTTTACATCACTGTTCTAGGAACGGAACTGTGTTGTAATCAGAGGACCCCCTGTATTGAAATTTGTTGAAATCCGTGGAAATCGTGAAAAATTATGAAAAACCATGAAAACCTTTGTCAAGTCAAATACCGCGATATAATTTGAATACATTTTGAATACAGATTGAATACATTTGAATTTGACAGTCCTACTACACACAATCCAGGGTGTCCCATACGTCCCATCATAGGGTTAATGTGCATTTTTCTGTTTTGTATCTGCGCAGAACAAAAGTAGAACAAAACCAGATCATTTTACTCAACAGAAATCAAAATCAAGGGGAACATACTGAACAAGTTCTGTAACTAAAAGCTTCTGTTTTGCCGTTTGTTTTTCCCCATGATGCTGGACACATGCATAGCTATACACAAGGGTTTCCCATTCTATGACATGGCGTGTTTGCACACACCTCTTTCGAGGTGACGTTCTCCAAGTCGTTCTGCATCATGATCTCTCTTAGACGCGTCTTGATCAGTCGCTCCGTTCTCTCTCGCTCCGTTGGCCTGATTGCACATGGCACACAGTCTCGATATCAAACAAATACTTTTGCACAAACTCACACTCACTAAAGCAAACTAAGAAACAAGGAAAAAATTTGACCCATTACCATTTACACACATCAGTTAAACAAACATGGTAAACGCTGAACAAAGTATGCAAACATGGCAGCTTGGCTGAGATATCATGCCCACAAACAGGATGTGGAAATAAGCACATTTAAGTGTCTGGCTGCAAAGTGGTGCTGAGAGACCTGTCTGATCTCGGTCCTCTCTGCCCTCACTGTAAAGATAGTCGAACTGCAGAGCTACCAGACGTTAAGACTTCCTTTCAGATGTGCTCGTAAAACCGCAGTCTCGCACACGATTGCACGTGGAAACAGCAGGCACAGTTTGCTTGTCTGAGCTGAAGAGATTCGTGAATTATACCCTCATCTTCACACGGTGCCATGTCGTTCAGTTCAGTGATTATACACGAACATGAACGCTGCTGAGCCTCTTCACCTGAATCTTCTGGATCGGTGGTTATTATGTAGGTGTACGAGTTGGCACTGAGAGCACAAGCTTTTGTTGTTGTTTACGGGACGAGAGGGTTTTTTTAGTGAGGAAATTTTAGCTCTATTTGGATGAAAAGACTTCTCCCTGTGCAAATTGTGTGTTTGGTTGGTGTTGGCATGGTTATAATAATAATAGTTATAGTATATTGAGTTATTGTAATATTGCAATGTGGGTAAATTAGAGCTATTGTATTATTGTATTATTCTATAATTGTAATATATTGTATTATTTAATACTGGTATCTTAACCTGATAGTAATTTACTTCTTT
>JAQLOM010000011.1:2485847-2498083 GCA_030068315.1 Chrysichthys thysi | reverse complement strand
GGAGGTGTCGTGTCCTCGGCTTTTACTTGGTAAAGGCCAGACCAGGCTGTCAGGTTAGCAGATTTTGGCACTAACGTACCAGCACAAGTGATGCGCTGTGTGTGTGGGGTGGGGGGGAGCTTTTGGAACAGTTGACAAAGTTGCTGAAACAGAAGTCTGTGCAACCTGAGGTTCTGCAGGTTTCCTTCTGATTTGAAACAAAAGGGACAGCAGTGTGCCAACAGTGCCCCTACGTTCACATTGGTCACATTGACAATTCACCCGACTTATGATTTGATTAAATTCACGTTAATGGATTTTCATGATATTAAATAAAAAAAGCAACAAGGTGATTACCAAAAAAAATGCAACATTTTATATTCCTATTCTTGATCATCATAAATGTTCCTTTTATTCAATAAATATCTTAATATTCTTAACCAATATATTACCCAATTATTTGATTTATTATTCTTTTGTAAAGGTGTAATAGACAATAGCCTGATAGCAACATTTCTTTAAGTAGAAATATAGTTAACTTATATATATATATATATATTTTATTTATTTACCATTTAGCTAGTAAAGAGATTTGATTTCTTGCTGAATCGGTTTGTAACTAAGCACAAAAGCTGTGACTCTTCAGCCTCGTCCGTGTGTTCTAATGTTTAAATTCTTTGTAAACACGTTTTCATTCCTTCCCATTAACTGTGCAAGAAAACTTCTAACCACGTTATGCTTCTTATACGAACAGTCTCCCTATTAAGTTCGTACGATGCCTAGCATGTAACGCATCAATTATATAGTCATTATATATAACAGTCATTATACTATATGTAGTACCTAATATTCATATCTGCTTATGTTGCACACTTTGTAATGCTTATGCCAGGAACCACTTAACCTTTTTATCTATAGTAGGTACCAAAAATCATGCAGCAGGAATTTAACTGTTAGATGCAAGAAGCACAGGTCCACTTTTCATTAATTATGTTTGTGTTATTAGTAGATCTTCTTGGCATGTCACTAAAATGAGTTACTCTTTTTCTTTGGAAGTGGGTGGTCTTCTCCAGAGCAAGTTCAGTTCTCCTGGAGGGCTGTTTTCACAGCTGCCTGAGGTTCCTTTTGGAGCAGTTCCTCAGAAGACCAGTAAGCCAGCAGTACCAGAAGCTTCATGGCCCTCACTGAGCACCTCCATTGTTTTGCCGCCTCCTGTCCCTGAGGTCACGCTGAGGACTGTGGGGGCACGCAGATTGGGTGGCCCCGTGCCTCTCGATAACTCGGTCACGCTGGGAAAAGGCTGTCTTCTGATGGACATGGGTCTGTACATGGGCCGCTCCTTCAGGGTGGGATGGGGGCCAAACTGGACGCTGGTGCATTCTGGGAATTCCCTCAGCGTGTCTGCAGAGTCAAAGGAGCAGACCAAGGACAAAGACATCATGGGTTTCGGCTTCTTGCCCAGACCTACCAAGAACCGGCAGTGAGTTTGAGAGGAAGACATGAATGAATATTAATCAAATTTGCAAAGCTGTTCGAAGTTTAGATCAACTTTTCATTTAATTGAGCTTGTTTTAAAGAAAGGTTAGAAGTTGGTGTTTTGGGAATTCCTTTAAAATCCACTAATTCAAAAATAGCTTTTTGCTATAAGTTCTAGCATGTGGGGTGATTTTTAAAAACCCTGTTTGGTGAGCGTGTTCTGACTGTGTGAGGGTCCTGTTGGCAGTCTAAATATAATCAGATTTGACAGTTAATTAAATTCAGTCTACTACGGTGGACTCTCGGCTCACAAACTTAAATCTTTCCGAGACTGTTCGTGAACCGATTTGTTCGTGACCCGAATCCATTTGTTCCATTGAATTGAATGTAAATACAATGAATGTTTCAGCCCTCAGAACATGTTTAAAGTGTATTATGGGTTTGTGTGTGGCAATAAAACTAAAATCACCTTAATTATAGAAAATTAAACCTAAATGAAAAACATTTTAATGCACGTTCCCTTTGCGGTGGAGACTGAGTTGCTGGGGTAGGTGGACGGTGGCGGAGGGATATGGTGGCGCTTCACATGTTTTGCGGTTAATTTATTTATTTTTTTCTCAACGGTTTTATGCTTGGGCTTCTTACTCTCACTACCATTTCCAGTTTCTTGGGACCTGTAATGAAGCTTATAGAGCACAAATGCAGAGAAACACAACGTAAAAATGCTGTGAACATTTTTTTAATGAGTTTTAAGCACAGAACTCAAAGTTTGAATCCTTAATTGTACAAAAAATTCCTTTAAACAACCAAGAAAACGAACCTGATGGAAGATGGGCGGGGAGGAGGTTCCTGTACAGCCAATGAATGCACGTCTGCCCGAGCCCGATTAAAGGGACACGTGTATCTTTGTTGGTTACGCAATTGTGCAATACACAAACAGAAAATGGGAAAACATTGGCGCGTATGAAGCGGAAGGGGAAAATAGTCGGGGGTATTTGTTCGCCACCCAATTGTGTGGTCGTGACCCGATGCAAAATTTTGGCGAATTTTTTGTCCGGGAACGGATTTGTTCATCTTCAGAAGCGTTCGTGACCAGAGGTGCTACTGTACTAAAAAAAAAAAAATGAAAAATGCTTATTAAGAGAATAATGGTTTCATAGGATGACTAGTTCTATAGTAGTACTCCAGAGAAATAATGCAGGATTGAAGTAAAACTACTCGGCCTTGTGTTTGATAAATAGGTAGTCTGAATGTTCTGTATTTTCTCTCAACATTTGCTGCAGGATCACTGAAAGCCCCTTTAAAGTTCATGTGGAACAGGTGCTGGGCGTGGAGCCTAAGGAGACTGCAGAGAGCCTGGCTGTGTACCATCAACCACTTGAGATCGGTCTCGAGCACAGCATGATCAGCACTGAGGATGTCTGCCCCTTCATCCAACCAGAGAAGGGAGTGACCGCTCTGCATGATTACGCCAAGTGGATTGTGGATGTCCTCAAGCAGGCAGGAGCTGGAGACGGTATGATGATTATGATCTGTAGTTCAGAGCACCAACTAGTAATTAAGAAATGCAGGGTTTGTGTTCACTGTAGTGGTCTTTCCAACATCCCAATAATGGATCAGTCAAAGAAAAAAAATCTGTTTACGTGTTTTAAATATAAGAAGAAATAATGTAATTAAAGGATAATGTAGCTTAATGCATCTTTTTGGAGGACCTTGCTAGTGCTGGGTGGTATACAGGTTCTACTTTTATGGACCTGTGTGTGAATTGTGGGTGCCAGCATATTTTTCTGTAATTTAAAAAAAAAAAAAGTGTTCATCCAATGCAGATGTTTTGCGGCTAATTAATACCGTCTGACGTAGACGGTTTAAACCATGCTGCGCAGATGGGATTGGTGTGTGTACTCTTCTTACTCGTATCCCAGGATTACATAATTTAACACTCACAGCTTACTCTGTTTCATTAAGAATAAGGACATATTCGCACTCGGCGATCCAAAACACTCTCGGATCGATTGGGTTCATGTGTGGTGTGAACGCTACGTGCACCCAAGCTCTGAACTCAAATGGCATCATGTGCACTTTGCAATATAATTGGAGAATATTAGAGTTAACACAGGATCTGGTTCTTACTGTATTGATGAACACGGATTGTAATCAGTGAGTAAAGCTGCACATTGCTCCTGCAGTGTCGGGAACCTCCCTAAAAATCTTATGCATGAAACACGATTTACTGAAAATCACTCTTATTCGTAGTTCATAAATCTGCATGCCTGTTGTGAGGGCCATGTGTTACAGCGCACAGTGATCAAGCACAATGTGAAACCTGTGGCACGAGATCAATGTCTTTTTATGAGTGCACAATTGCGAGGTTAAACCAAGCAATAACGGTGATGGCGTGAGCGCAGGAGATACATTGGTTCTTTGAAACGCAGTGCTCTGGACAGGAGTATGCTTGCTTTTTGATCATTTCTAGTGCCTGTAGCGTGAACACTCAATAAAGGGGGGTACTTCCTCCAATTGTGGACAAAGTTCATCTGGTTCATTGGGGGACATGACCCCACCTGGAGTCATATAGTAAACCTAAAGTGTTGTATCCGTGCATACAGGTTTGATTTTATAGAGTTTAAGTTTCTATTCACTACTGAAACTGTTCACGGTTTATGATTAAACTTTTAATTGGTACTTAATTTGAAGCCCTTTTTGCCAGATTTGTGAGAACTTTGGTTTCTTAAAAAGGCGAAAATATTTGTGTGCGCCGGCATTATGGTATGACTAATGCCTTTCCTCATAATAATAATAATAATAATAATAATAATAATATTATCTATAGATTATCTACAGGGTCCAGAATTTTAGGAACATCTATTAGCTTTAGTTGCAGACTTTTTACTTGTCTCATGCAGTGCAGGTTGCTATCATAGAACTGGAAGCTTTGGTAATATTGGAGTCCTCCTGTTGTTTCCATCAGTTGTACTCGGTCACTGGCAGCAAGTGTGGACTCTGTGTGAGGCTCTGTGGGGCCGGCTTGGGGATCAGGACTCGGAGCTCGAGGTCGGCGGAGGTTACCGAGAGCAACATGCAAGAAGGCGCAGTTTCTCCCGCTGGCTGTCTGAAAGTGCTGCCCAACGCATCCAGGAGGAAGTGTACCAGAGTCAGACAAAGAACCACGTCGACGCCATCTTCAGCTACCTGACCGGCCACTGCATCAGTGAGGCTTGCAGACTGGCTCAGAAAAACGGTGAGGGGGGAAAAAAGAAATAAAAGACTCTCAGCACATCAGTTAAACTCTAGTACCATTTCTTGTGTGTAGTTCCGTAATTCGCAGTTTGTGCGCATGTCTGTAGGAGACCATCGTCTGTCCCTGCTGCTGTCCCAGGCTGTGAGTTCTCAGTCCAGCAGAGAACTTTTGGCTCTACAGTTTGCAGACTGGAACAGAATGCAGACAGATTCTTTCATCCAGGAGGAGAGACTGCACATTTTCGCCCTGCTTGCAGGCAAACCTGTACGAGTTTAAAGTGTACGGTTGTGCGTTAGGATTTTGATTGGAATTTTATTGACTGATTTTGGGTTTGTCGGATGTCCTGTCTCAGGTTTGGGAGACAACAGACTGCTGTATAAATGTGTGTGCCGAGCTGGACTGGAAGCGCTGTTTGGCTGTGCATCTCTGGTACATGCTGCCTCCCACAGCCTCTGTAGCAGACGCTCTCGCCAAGTACGAAGTTGCCTTCCAGGTACGAATCAAATGTTCACATGTTGACTGGATCAGAGACGGAAAGGTGGGGTTTTTTTCTTCCCCCAAAAATAAGTTCTTCTTTCAAGAGTTTACCCCCGCTATATCTTGGTTCACGTTCCCCGTCCAAGGCTATTTGCAAATTTTTATTAAAATATATCAAATGTGTTCCTCTTCCCCCACCCCAGGTTTCCCCAGTATTATAAACCAGTGTTTTTCAACCACTGTACTGCAGCACACTAGTGTGCCGTGCCAGATCATCAGGTGTGCCATGGGGAAATTATTCGATTTCACCTAATTGGTCTCAAACACTTTTTGAAAACTAATTAATTATCTACAAATTGTATGCCATTGTCGAGTGCCTGTGCTGTCTAGTGACGGGCAGAGTAATTATGTAATACTCTTCCATATTCCCCCCCGGTGTGCTGTCAGATTTTTCTAACGCAAAATATGTTCTGTGGCTCAAAAAAAGGTTGGGAAACACTGTTATAAACATCATTAATTAAAATGGAGTAAAATATTAATATATAAAATACAGCATGGTGTAGATCATATTTACATGAGACAAGGGACACGTAGCATTGTTTACAAAAACGCAGTGTGGGGATACTGGGAAAAATGACTGGAGGAATGAGTCTGGCCAATCGGAATGCCCTATTCATTTAACCTTGCTTGTGATCGGCTGCTTGTTACGACGCTTACGGTTGGGGAGGAGCAACCAGCATTCGCCAACATCCAGTTCTTTGCCTGGAGCAGTACTCGCTATAAATGTAATGTTTCTACGAATTCAACACAGGATTCACCTTGCTATATGCTCTCAAATGTTTTCTTTGCATTTATTTGTGACTAGAAAGTTTAAAGAGTGTGGGAGGATCATTTAGGGCTTAAACGATTTTTTATTTGATTTTTTTTTAAATGTTGGGGGCGTCTGTTTACTGCGGATTTTCGTCTTTCGTGGAAACGTTTGGAACGTAACCCCCGTGAAAGATGAGGGACTACTGTACCATGTTTGTAGGAACGGGAGAAATGGGGACAAATGCACTGATTCACTGTTTATCCAAACTGCTATTTGAAGTATTTCTAAATCTTGAAAAATCTATTGAATAAATTATTGTACTTTATGGTTAAAAATGCCCTCGTAACACCTTTTTATCCTCAGGTGGATCCCCAATTTATGCTCGTTATTTTGAGTGTGCGGTTGACTTCCAGATGGTCAGAATGTTTATTGATTGATTTTTGATTGGATGTATTTATCTTTCTTTTTTTACCCAAATGCATGTTCTCAGGGTTCAGAAGAGGGAGAGAAATATGCCTGCGCTCCTCTCCCTCCCTATATTGATGAATTCGAGCTGGATGCTTTGGAAGAGATGGAGGACCCAGAACCTAAAAAACCCCTCTACGACATCTGTTTCCATCTGCTCAAGCTTTACAGTGACAAGTAAGCAGACATTGTGCTTTTCAAAACCTTTAGAGGAATGTCCATAGAGCTGAAGTGAGCTTACACATTTTCCCCCAGGAACGACTCTCTAGTGAAGCACTAAATATTTCAGTAGAGTATTTTTCAGTATGGACGTTGCTCTAAAGATCGCCCGGACTTTCCTGTAATGAATGTTGCGGTGTTATTTCTCCGACGTTGATTTGTTCAGGCACTACAGCCTGCAGCAGCTGCTGGACCCCACTACTGTGACGGCAGAGCAGCTCGACTACAGGCTCAGCTGGCACCTGTGGAACGTGCTACAGGCCCTGAATTACACCCACCTGTCGGTGCCACGCCAGTGTCTTCTACACACTAGCTACGCTGCCCAGCTGGAGAGCGCAGGCCTGTGGGAGATGGCGGTTTTTGTTTTGCTTCACATCCCTGACTCAGTGTGAGTAACCTGACTTCAGCAAGTTATATTCGCCAAGTAATCACCCTGGTGCCGTTCAGGGGTTGCAATATATAGAACACAGAATGCCTCTTAACGCCTTGGCATGCTTTGTGGTGAAATTGTTCGGCCAGCTTCAACAAATGTGGTGTAACTGAGGAGAAACGGATGCTGTGCAAAGGCTCAACTTGTCCTGTTTTGCATGTGGGAGCGGGGCAGGGCCTAAAGATCACCCTCCTATGTGAGGTATCGCATGGGTCTCCCTGGTATACTAAATTGTCCATCAACCCTCGATTCATTGAAAGGTTTCACGTACCACCTACATCTTTTATTATTCTTCCTCTTGTCTTTATAAATATGGAATAAGCGATTCTTCATTTGTTTATGTACATCCAACACTACAGTTTATCCCATGAACGCTTTGCAGCACCTTCCTTAGTAGTGCCCCTTGTAGTGCTGGAGCATTTGTATTAAAACATAACGCTTATGTAAGCATGATCCTCTACGGCGAAGCTTTTTATGGTGAAGTTTAAATGAAACCAGTTTACACTTTAAAATTTAAAATTTCCTGTTCGCCCCATAATCAGATTTGTTCTGGTCGTGGCTCTGTCTGTTGGGTGTCAAACTGCCTAATGCTAGCGTTAATATGGCTCAGCAAACACAGACCTTTCTTATGCCTGTAAATGTGTAGCCTTCGAGAGCATGCCGTGCGGGAGATCCTGAACCAGCACTGCACCCTAGAGGAGACCGAGGAGTCTGCTAAGAAGGAACGCTTCCTCATGGACAAGCTGCTCATCCCAATTCGGTGGATTCATGAAGCCAAGGCTACGCGGGCACGCAGGAACGGAGACCAGCACCGCGAAGCACTGCATCTCTACAGGGCCGGACACTGGAACCGCTGCCACCAGCTTGTAATCCAGAACCTGGCGTCAGGTTTGCGCACAAATATTAAGTAGCATCCAATCTTATCCGCAAAGGTTCAGTGTGGCTGCAGGTGTTCATTCCAACCAATCAGGAGCCTCACCTGAACCTGCTGAAAGCGAAGATCAACTGGCTAATCAGGTGGAATCAGGTGACGTTCCTGCTTGGTTGGAACGAAAACCTGCACCCACCCCGGCCCTTTGCGGATAAGATTGGACCCCGCTGGTCTAGAATTAAAAATATTATGGCACTCATGTGGTCTTTAGCTTTTAAGCTGAAATATCCTCATTCGTTGTTTCTGTGCCTTCCCAGACTGCATCATTAACGATAATCACGAGTATCTAAAGGAGTTCCTGGAAGGCTTGGCGGTTCCTGAGCACAGCATGCAGATTCAGGACTGGGACACGTCAGGACGTGTGTATCTAGACTACATCCATGTTATCCAGACCCTAAAAGCCATTCAGCAGGTACAGCACAATCCATAAAAGGGTTAAGCTACAAAAATGTTAACCCTGTTGTTGGTGTCAGATCCTACTCGTCGGTTTTAAAATTGCTCGTTTACAAATCTGTCTAGACGGACCCAGGATACGAGTTGGAGCGGCTACACACTGACGTGACGTCCCTGTGCGGCCGGATCGAACATCTTCCCTGTTTCAAAGTCAAAGACAGGCTGGCTCAGTCAGGTCAGTGGGTTGTATTCTACGCCCATCCTTCACGTCGGCCTTGCCTACATCTGCACGACATTCTTTATCGAAGCTGTGATCGTTTGCTGCTATATCGACATTATAAATTCTTTTAAATGGATTGTCTGCTGTGTGCATTTGTTATATAATAAGTAGGTGGATATACAACCGCAAGCACATGGTGCATGCAAGAACTTTGTTTCTGCTGCATTGTGAATTGTGCAGCAAATTGTGGGTTTTTCAGACCCACCTAGTTTTTATGCTTCACCTTTTAGCATCAGAGTATCCACTGCAAAAATGTCAAAGCTACAAAAGTCATGTCCCTCCCCAATAAAAAAAAAAACCCGCCAAACAGCCAGTCGGCATGTAAATATCAGATTTACACATGAGTAGGACTTTTGAACAGAATAAACTAATACCCACTGGAAGCCACGCCCCCTTTCATCTTGCGCTGAGGTTTTCCTGTGCGCTCGTCTAAGCCCTATTCTATTTATTTATTTAAATAGTTTAATAAATAAATAAATGTATTGGTGTGCAAAATGTTTGGCAACGGATAAGCTTATACGTAATCATATTTGTTAGGCATTCTAAAATGTTCGTCTGAAGATCATAAAGAAATTAAGGCACTTTTTGAACTGTATGTTTTGTAAACTTGTATGTTTTAGTTAAGAAGTAGATCCAGCTGAATCTCGGCTCACGAACGCATCAGATGGCGAACAATTCGACGTAAGAACTAAATTCCCGAAAAGATTTTGTAACGACCGATGGTCAAATCCTCGACTGACGTACAGACAGCCAACCCACGCTTCACACCACAAACATTCAGTTCCGGTCAAGCACTCGTTGTGTGAAGGTGTTCAACGCATTTTGTCATTGTTTCTCTGCGTTTTTGCTCTATAAGCTTCATTACGGGCCCCAAGAAAGTGGAAATGGTAGTAAGGGTAAGAAGCCTAAGTGTATAACAGTTGAAATAAAGAAAGAAATATAGGTTTGTTTTTTTATAATTAAGGTTATTTTAATTTTATTCTGTCTTATTGCCACACATAAACCCATAACACACTTTAAAAACATGTTTTGAGGCTGAAACACATTCATTGTATTTACATTCATTTCAGTGGGAAACATTGACTCGGAATGAATTAGGCTCATGAGTCGAGGTCCCACTGTACTACTAAAGTTTTATGTGCATGCTTGCTTAATTGCTGAGCATGACCCTTTTTTCCCCCCGGCATAGAATATGAAAAAAGCCTGTGCACGAAGACATGGCTAGTGTGTGCATCGAGAGCAGTAAAAGTTGTTTGTCCTGTGTAAATCTTTAAATTGTATAACCTTTTACTTTTAGAAACATGCATTACAGTGATGGTTTCCTCCTTCTGCTTCCCGTACAGAAATGGCCAAATGTCTGGCTAACATCCTGCGTGTGGTGCTGAGCCTTCAGCAGGGCGTAGAGAGCACTCGTCACGTCCCCCTCTGCCGTCTGGCACCTCACATCGGACGCTTGCCCATGCCTGAGGACTACTCCCTGGAAGAGCTCCGCAGTCTCACTCAATCCTACCTACACGAATACATCATGAGCGGTCACTGAGAATAATGTGTCAGGGCTCTCGCTCTAGTCTCAGTCATGTCTCATTACTCATTACAAACCTCCATGAGTCGTTTCTGTGTCTGATCTGTATGCTTGGATATGGACGAGCGCATTTTATTGGTGATTGTTGCATTTGGAGGGCATGCATGTCGGTGTTTATTTTTTCTCGCTCCAGGTAGAATTTGCTTGCTAAACGTCTTTGGTCAGCGATCAGTAGCGAGAGAATTCCCATCGCAGCGTCCGACAGCACCAGCTTTTCTACTATATCGTTTCTACACCATCCACGTTTAGTGTAGATTTTAAGTATCGTTTTTTGGTTGATGCTACGTTATCTGACCTGGCAGCAGAGAAACCACAGATTTGGGTATTTACTTATTGAATTTTTCAATATTCATTTTGTGTTTTGCTGTAGAGTTGATTCATAGTTCGTTTTGAGGATCCGACTTGAGCAAATCAGAAGCTGTAGGTGGTTGCGCTTGATTTGGTATGGGGTGTAAATTCATCATCTGATTTCTCCTCCCTTGGCGCCAAATGATGGTGAGAGCAAACCTGTAAAATGGCCATGAATATCTTTATTTTTGTAAGATTTTGTACATATGCCGAGCAGCAAAACTGCATTGTTAAAGTTTTCAACAAACATGGTGATAAATTTAATGGATAGAGCTGCAACCCGGGTGAATGCGAGGATGTATTTAAAAAAGTGCGAGGTCAAATCTTCCTGCTGCCGTTCGTTCAGAGGTGTTTAGTCAGCACAAATCTTAAGTATATTTTATAAATGCGTAATTAATCAGTCTGGTATTTTTCATTTTCTTTAGCGTCGTGTGAACTGTGACTGATGCTTATCTGCAGCTCTGTTCATTTAATGTGTTTTGTTGCTAAGCATGTTTGTGCAGATTAATTTTCTAAAAAAAAAAAAAAAAAAACCAAATAAAATAAAAATAATTATTATTTCGGTTTGCTGTGTTTCTGTTTTGATTACTCCAAGGCTCAAGTGCATGAACATTGCACAGCTGTGTAAGACGTAAAGGAAATTTGTGGCAGTTTGTGTATCACAAACTCTGATTTAACTGAAATTTGAACAAAGACCGCATCTTGGATGTTGAAACTGAGAAATTGTATTGTTTTAGGGAAAATATATGCTCGTATTGAATGATACCAGCAACGTTTCAAAAAAGTTGGGACGGGGCAACACGAGGCCGGCTGTGTAATGTTTTAATAAAAACAAAAAAAATCCCATTGTGGACCATTGGTTCTCACATCGAATCAGGTTCATTAACCCCAGGTTGGTAACATGACTGGGCATCAAAAGAGCATTCTAGAGTCTGAGTCTCTTAGCCATAGAAGTGGAAAAACTACATGTGTAAATAGTGCAACAATGTAAGAATAATAATTCTCAACATGAAAGTGCAAAGAATGTGGGGATTTCATCTACATCACACAACATTAAAAGATTCAGAGAAGCGGGAGGAATTTCTGTCCATAAGAGGAGAAACCGGACACCACTCTTGGCTGGTCTTGATCCTCAAGCCATCAGTCAGCATGGCATTAAATCCAAACATGATTCTGTAGTACAAATCCCTGCATGGGCTCAGGAACACTCCCAAAAAACCAGCGTCTGAACAGTCTGTCGCCGCATCCAGACACAGGTTAGAACTCTACCATGTGGAGAGGAAACCATATATAAACCTGACCCCTAAATGTCACTACCTTCTCTAGGCCCAAGCTCAGATAAAATACACAGGCAAAGTGGAAGACAGTTCTGTGGTCTGATGAAATCAAAGTTTGCAATTCTTTTTAGAAATGATGGATGTCGAATCCTCTGGGCTTAAAAGGAGAGGGATTATACAGCTGATCAGTGCACAGTTTATGGGATCGTTAAACACGCCCCCGTCCCAACTTTTTTGAAACCTTTCGGGGTTGCAGAGAATTTGGCAGTACATCCAACTGGCCTCACAACCGCAGACCACGTGTAACCACACCAGCCCAGGACCTCCACA
>JAQLOM010000011.1:2403740-2415961 GCA_030068315.1 Chrysichthys thysi | reverse complement strand
CACATAAACCCATAATACACTTTAAAAACATGTTTTGAGGCTGAAACACATTCATTGGATTTACATTCATTTCAATTCATTGCAATGCTGATTGCAATACACTAAAAATGTAAAAATATTTCGAAAATATTTAAGATTCGCGGACAGGCAGGCCAGCGTAACAGTGTACGATGCATGATATGTTCAGACGACGCCCGGATGTACGCGTCGCTCTCTCCCACAACTCACGGAGTCCCCTTGTGTATCGATGTACTGTACAGTGCATTACCTCCTGGTTTTTTTGTGCTTCAAGAGCTAATTTGAATTCAAAAGCATGTCTTCTACAGGAAAAGACTCCTGGCTAAGCTAGGGTAAGATGTCCAATTGTCCATCGTGGTCGTTCTGGTGGCTTGTGAAGGCACGAGACTTTTTTTTTTTCATTGAATCGCCCCCTGTTTGTAAGTGACTGGGGAGCCAACCTCTTAAAATGGATTTCCAGTACACTAACTCATACTATATCACATTCACAAGTGAAAACCAAGATTATAAAAAAAAAAAAGATAAAACATAAAAGTCATATATGATTTTAAGGTCGAGCACACGCACCGTTTCTGTATGACTCATAATGTGCGACACAGGGAGGTCGTTTTAATGACAACACTTTGGCGAAAATGCACAATTATATCACACGGCGCTCAAATCTCAACGCGAGAAATAAACACTAAACCCGAAGAGTCGTACCTTTTCCGAGGCTGGGTTTCATATCTTTTTAAGCAGGGTGTCAGACGTGCAGTGTCGTTATGCTGAAGTCTGAACAGACATCCAACAAAGCGAGTAAAACAATTTTTTATGATTCTTTTTATGAATTACTTGAGTGTTGAACCCTACTTGGATCACAGGGAATAAATTTCACTAAACGCCAACAAGACAACGGAACTCTGGGTAGGATTTTTTGAAACGATACTGACAGAACGCGACGCGATTACGTGATGTAATTGTGTCGATGCGTCATAAATCCGCCAGACATTAAAAGATTAGAGAGTAGAAAAGAGACATTCATCAGGATAATTCTGTCATGACTGCAGTGCTCGGCACTATTCCTAGCCAGAAAGCTACTTGTGGAAGAAGGGTAACCTAATTTAGCATGAGTACTTAGTAGGTATGACACAAGAGGCGTGATCACGGGTAATCTCCCGCCGCGCCGCACCGAGCCGCACCGAGCCGGGGTGCGTGTGAACTCTCTCACAGGCAAAACTGAGATCAAGAGCCTCGTTAGGTTAGTGTTGCCTGCGTGACCGTGTTGAAGAAATGGGAAATAAATAACAATTTGGAGTGTGTATTATTTTGCATTACAGGAGCCCCTGGGCTCACGAACTTAATTCGAGCACTAAAAAACATGTTTTTAAAGTGTATTATGGGTTTATGTGTGGCAATAAAACATAGAATAAAATTAAAATAAGCGTAAATGCAGAAAAATAAACCTGAATGAAATAAACGGATGATTTTAATGCACGGTAGATATGTAGTTCTGGCGTAGGTGGATGGTGGCGGAGGGATACGGGGCGGTTCTCATGTTCTGTGATTATTTCTTGCTTTCTTTCTTTCACTCTCACTGCCATTTTCACTTTCTTGGGCCCCGTAATGCAGCTCATAGAGCAAAAATGCAGAGAAACACAACGGAAAAATGCGTCGAACACGTTCACAGCACGAGTGCTTGACCGGAACTGAACGTTTGTGGCGTGAAGCGTGGGTCGTCCACCTGTACGTCAGTCGAGGATCTGTCCTTCATTCGGTACAAAATCTGCTCGGGAATTTAGTTCATACGTCGATTTTTTCACCGTCCAGTGCGTTCGTGAACCGAGGGTCCGCCGTATTTTGCTTCAAATTAGATACTGACTTACACACCCAAGCGGTGAAAAAAATCAACAGGTTTGTTTTAGTTTTCTCCGAGGAAATTCACTATATGGCAAAAGTTTGTGGACACTCAATCATAACACTCAAATGTTCATATGAATATCCCATTCCAGAAATTATTCCTCTGTTACAATAATCTCCATTCTCCTGCGAAGTCTTTGCGCTGGATTTTAAAGCATGGCTGTGGGGATTTGAGTTCAGTCAGCTACAAGGGGATTAGTGAGGTCAGGGTGAGGAGATCTTGAGGTCAGAAGGATTGAGGTCAGGGTTCTGGGCAGGACGCTCGAGTTCTTCCACTCCAATCGTCCTAAAACATGTCTTCATGGATCTGGCTTTGTTCCCAGAGTCCCTGAACAGGTTTGGGCCTCTTGGATCCACTGAAGGGAAACTGTAATGTTACAGCATACAAAGACATTCTGGACAGTTGTGGCAACAGTTTGAGGAAAAGCCACGTGCAAGGTGTGATCATTAGGTGTCCACATACTTTTGGAATTATTAAGCAAACAGCCTCTCAACCTTTTTTTTTTGCTGCAAAATCAAACATTTCTCAATAAAAAAAAAAAAACATTTCTTTTCGGCTCATTATCTTAGCTGGAGGTGTGTAATGACCTGTCTGAGGATGAAGGCCACAGCGTCTGTAGACTCCCAGTATGAAGCGTGGAACAGATGCGGCAGCGCTACAGTGGGGAAGGCTGTGAGCACATCGGGGCAGTAGAGCACGTAGTCCAGACGCTTAACACCCCACCACCTGCTACACACTGAAACAAACAAAAAAGAGTGAAAATGAAGGCAGGGTAATGACTTCGTGCCTGGGTATGACACTGAATATTCAGATTTGAAGAAAAACGTCTAAAACATGCGTAGGCGAAATAAAATACAACCAATCAGTGAAAAATCAACCAACCAAATCTGTGGTATTTCTCGCTCACTTACTCGTCTTCTGCTGCTTAATCCTGTTCAGGGTCGCGGGGCGGGGGGGGTGCTGGAGCCAATCCCAGCTGACTCTGGGCGAGAGGCGGGGTTACACCCGGGGCAGGTCACCAATCCGCCGCAGGGTGACACACACTAAAACTCATTTTAGTCTCATATTAATTTTATACATCGTCACTTACCAACAGTCCAATATTTTTTTGTTTTTTCTCTTATCTAGATAGGTCTTTGATTAAATGCTCTCGAGAATGCTCCTAGAGGTGGGTGTTGCTCTACAGTAGCAGCTCATGAACAGTAAACATGGTTCGCCGGTGTGTTTAAAGCTGTGTGTCCTCCAGCACACTAATCTTCTGGAAAAAAAAAACCCAAACCTGTCAGGAGAAATTTATGCAGGGTCAAGGAAAGGTTCCTAGTGCGGTAAAGGGGGGATAAATCTGGAAGGCAATTTAAAAAAAACCCAAAAAACAACCTATATATAAGAGTGAGTGACAAGTGTCCACAAACTTTTGGACTTGGAGTGCATTAGTTTGTGAAATCTATAAAACCGGCTATGCATTCCACTGTTTTCAGGAGGTACACACACATCGCTCGTCATAGGACGGTTTGGAGAGACTTCTGCCTTGAAAAGCTGAACATGAAGTCGTCCGTGGGGGTTTCCCCCCCCATTTTGTCGCCAACGTAGAAATGACGTCACCGTGAGTTCCCACCTCTGAGTTCAGCCAAACAAAGTGTAAATATGTAGCTCTTCCCCCTTTTGGAGGATGTTTTGATTCACGTACATTTTCAATTTCATTGACATTTATACAGAAGTTAGCTGATTATCCAGTGTCTTCGCTCACTGAGTACAAGGGGAAAAAAATAAAAAGCAGTATTTATAAAATAAGTTTGTTAATTACCAATTTTATTTTTCAACAAATAGCGGTCGTACGTCATTTCCGTCTCAAACGCGAAAAGAATTTTATATATTTAGATCAAAGTTTTCTTAAGTAATTCCTTCCCAAATAGGGGTTTACTTCCTTTCAATATCAGTAAAATAACTCTCACACTAATAATAACGATTCGTAAAGACGATATAAAAACGGCATCCACAGACGACGCAATTAGTTCAAATGTAAGCGCTAGTGACGCTGTTTCCGCTCATACGCACGTATAATATGTTCTGTGGTCGTACGCCGTTTCCGTTTCAAACGCCAACAAAATTTTATATAGATTGATAGATAGATAGATTACATGACTGTGGGTTTGAAGCCTTTTTTAATATACAAATGTGAGGAAGGTGGCCACTCACGCTGTGAGATGGTATGGTCCACCTGGCTGTCCTTGGCCTCGGTGTCGGAAGACGTTCCATCACTCACTGTCTTGCAGCACGCAGGCTGAACGATTTCAGTACTTCCTTCCAACGGCTGTTTCACCGCAGTGTCAGCTAGGGGAATAAACCCCCCAAAAAAACAAAAACTCAAAAAGGAAAAGAAATCAACTGTGCAAAGAAAATTCCTGGCAGCGCACACGCTATTTAGTACAACAGTTTAAAGAAAAGATCCTGTCTTAGACGGCCTCAAGGGTTACACAGGCGCCTGTGATGAATACTTCAAACGTTATGCAAAGGGATTTGAATTGGAAACAGTTCTACTGGAATAGAAGCCTGGTATAATGCCTCAAATGTTAAAAATGTGCGAGGGGGAAAGAGGAAGGCTCTCATCTCGCTCGTCTAGCAGGCAGGAACGTTTACTCCCTAACCTCTGTGTGAAGCTCCCCGTGACCTCAGCCTGGCCATTTAAGTGAGCCTAATATGGGAACATTTTCTGGCTGAGAGACCTGCTGGCACATACAACAGAATACTGATCCTCTACTGTGCAGGACAGCGAGCGAGACAGAGAGAGAGAGACAGCGTGAGAGAGAGAGCGTGAGCGTGAAAGCCTGGGAGTGACTCACAGCAGTAAGTTCAGCGCTGTAATTCTCACATTCGCAGATAATTAACTTGCCTTTCAGTCTATCAAAACACATCTCCTAAACTTTTTTTTTTTTTTTTTTTTTGGCATCTAAATCGCACTTGTCGCTTGGTGTACGAAAAAGAGCCTGACTAAATGTGTCCTTTATGGGCTACTTTACTTCCACGTTTGCGAAACGATGCCCTGATTTTCTAATTAAGTAAAAATGAACAATCATCACGCGCCATTTCCAACAGGCATCACTGGAGTCTGAGAGGAGCCTCAAATGTGCGTGTGGAGCATCGTAACTGCACAAGCTGTAAGGGGAGCCATTAGCAGTGAGGTTTTATTGTGGAAACTGGACTGTTTAAGGAGGGCGAAAATCTAGCTGAATATCTCAACACATTTATCATCAAATTAGGACTTGACTTTAGTCATTTCCTGTTCACTGTTTTCCTCCCATTTCCTCCCTAATTTCCTCATGACCATATCCCATACACCAGCCATACGACAGCTACCAAATGGAAAGCCAAGCCTTACACATGGTTACTCCCAGAAACCTAAAGCCAGCCAACTGAGTCGCAGGGCAGCATTACAAACATGCAGGACAGCGCTATCTACCCTCTTCTGCATACATGAGCTCACAAATGCCCATGGCTAACTAGCGTCACTGTGCGTGATAGGGCAGAAAGAGTATTCTCTTCCCACCCAGAGAGAAGGACTTGTTTTGCTCTTTTAAAATCATGGACAAAAACAGCTATGGCATGATTGGACTCGAACACAGTCTTGGGGATGATCGGGTGAACGCGGCGTCGCTCAGAAGCTAGACTTTTATTCTATACAAATGTATAGTCTGAGCTCATTTTTATCTATCTATCTATCTATCTATCTATCTATCTATCTATCTATCTATCTATCTATCTATCTGACACTCTTATATCTGACTATCAGAAACAAAGCATTTTACACTTCAAAGAATTATATCAGCACGTGAAGATATACTGAATATGAGCAAATATGAGAAAAACGACTTGCCAACGGAACGAGACTATAACATACTTGAAACTGGTAGAAAATATCTATAAATTCGTTTAATAATCACATAATTGGTTAGGTGTAATCTTATAACACTAAACAACAATTATAACTCTCTAACTCTAAACATGACTCTAATATACACTACAGGCCAGAAGTTTGGTCCCATATGCCCCCCCCCAAACCCCTTTTTTTTAAGTTTGTCAAACTTTTATTGCATGAAAATGTTAGAAAGACTCAAAACAATTGTAACTGACTGGTTTTGAAGTGTAATATAACAGTACAGTATACACTGAAAGTGCAATTTAATGAGCGTGAGCGTCTAAATTTCATCAAAATAACCACCTCTTGCGTTTACCACAGCAGCACAGACTCACAGCAAGGAATTTCCAAAGGAATTTCCACTGGAAAGCAATTTTTGGAAATAGCTTGTGTCCAAACCCTCCCAGCACCTTTTCAAGCATACAAACAGTTCTGTCTCATTTGCTGGATGCTCATTCCGAACTTCGTTCCAGCTTCGTCCCATTTCGTTTCAATCAGAGAACGATCCGGAGGCTGGGGGGGGCAAGCCATAATTCTCAAACTTTTAACGTTTCTTTGGACTGGATTTAAGTTTAGCACAATTTTGAAGAATGCTTGGGATCATTATCCTGCTGAAGAATGAAATTTTCTCCAATGATGTGTAAAACAGAAGGAATTGTGTGATGTTGAAGAATTGAGTGATACTCTTCTTTTTTCAGGATCCCTTTCATTTACACTAAGTCTCTAGATCCTCCTCCCCAAAACACCCCCATACCATCACGGATCCACCTCCATGTTTCATCATAGGAACAACGCACTCTGTGCTTGCCCTTATCCCCCACCAACCACCTGACATGAACAAAAATTCTGACTTATCAGTTGTGATACAGTATAACAGAAAATTGCACTGAGGACCAGACAGAGCCTTAAACTTCTCACAAACACAAAGTGAATGTCAATGCACTAAAGACAGACCTGATATGTCTTCTTCAAAACCAGAAGAAACATAGTTTCAGTTTTTTAAGGCTAAATAATGTGCTACTAGAAGCTATAAAATGTTGAAAACCAGTCAGTTACATTTGTTTTGAGTACACGTAGCGCTCAAGTTACGATGGAGATGCGGTCTGCTATAACCATTGTAAATGGAAAATATTTTATGTCGAATGTCATAGGCTGCTGCTTAGCCTAGCTTAGGTAGCTTAACCTAGCTTAGGTATCTTAGCCTAGCTTAGCCGAGCCTACCCAGGAATCTTTTCCTGCAGGAGACATGTTGGGGTGTTTAGAAGACATGCTTTAGAGTTAAAATTAGCTCTAGGAGCACAAAAAAAATGCACTGTACAGTACACCGATACACAATTAATTTGGTGAGTTGTGGGAAAGAGTGAGGCATCACGCAAGGTAAGTGACACGTACATCCGGGCGTCGTGTGTGTCCTCCCTGGTGTCGTCCGCAAACTTTTGGGCGTCGTCCGAACGTATCGTGCGTCATACGTTGTTACGCTGCCAGCGACGCCTGCCCGCGAATCTTAAATATTTTCTAAATATTTTACAATTTTTTGCGTATTGCAATCATCATCGTACCTTTGAAAAATCATAATTCGGACCTTCGTAACTCGGGGAGCACCTGTGTTTCTAATATTTTCTTGTAATAAATTTTTGACAATGTGGTGTATCGCTTTTTTTTTTTTTTTCCCAGGCGGGGCCCAAACTTCTGGCCTGTAGTTTATAGCTATACCAATAATAGTGCAACGCTTACACCTAACTCTAACCCAAACCTCGGCAAGATAAAACAGTTTTCCGTGTGAGTACAAGCCAGACATCCTCACAAGCGTCACTGTGACTCATTTTTCTGGATCGGGTCACGTCTGATTTTACAGTCATGATATTTTCATTGCCAAGGCACCAGACATCTTTGCAGTGTGATGAGTTGTGTTTGTCTGAAAATTCAGTTCAAGCACGAGTGGCTTGTCAGCAGAGGTTTTGTAGAACTATTGGGAATCCGTGTGTTTTTACCGATGAGAGTGGAGCGCCCATCGCCCAGCGGGTAGCGCTGGTAGCGTGGCACAGTGAAGGGGGGCAGATGGGTGAGAGGCGGGTACAGCAGGGGCTCCAGACGTGAGGCAGATGGGTCAGACGGGTAGAACAGATTGAAGATTTGCGTGCAGGCTGGACGCAACTGGGCAACTGGAGAGAGAGAGAGAGAGAGAGAGAGCGAGAGAAAGAGAGAGAAAAAGAGAGAGAGAGAGAGAGCGAGAGAAAGAGAGAGAAAAAGAGAGAGAGAGAGAGAGAGAGCAGCAGGGGGGGAGAGTGGAGTGCTTCGTAAATGAAGTAAGCCTGTCAGGTATCAAGTCCTTGAGAAACAAATAAGAAAATAAGAAATCGGCGTGTCTCGGTGTGGTTTCGGGTGTTATTTACTCTGAACAGCCGGCAGCACGGTTCTCCTCATGGCGAGCACCAGTCCTAGTGGGCAGCCCAACAGAAAGCAGTCTGAAACGTCAAAGTCAAAGCAGCCTGGGTATTGAGCCTGCACGGAGTTCATCTGCTCATCCTGAGACAGACTGAAAGAGAAAAAGGAACGAGATTAAAAAAGAAGAACAAAGAGAAAACTTAAATCGCAGCCCGTCCGCGCCGTCTCATGCACCACCAGAGAACAATAACTCCAACAGCAGTCGTTTAATCGCTCTTACGGTAAAAGTAATATTCTACATAATGATACCTGGAGGCAGGCTTTTATCATCACTCGTTCAAATTGCATTCTGGATTTGCATTTTCTTGTTAATAGCAAATGAAGAATCGTCACCCTAGAGAAATAACATGACTTCAAGTCACCTGGATACAGGTGAAAGTTAATCCGTACATGCATATTTATTTACGTCCCACTCTTAGCCGCTGACCTTGACCCCTGCGTGTAAATATGTTTTTTCCCTCCTTAACGGCTGTGCGTTCCTGAGCTGCGTAGCAGAATTAATGAGGTAACTTGACAATGTTACCGGAACAACGTATTCAAATCACAGCGATGTGTCAGATGACCTTTATGAGCGCCGTCGTGCTGATAAACAGAGGTCCAAATCAAGCGCGAATCTGAAAATGAGATCAGATACAGTGATGCTGAGTAAAATTAGTGTTTTGTTGTTTTTGGGTTGTTTTTAATGCAGGGATTTTTCTTGAAAATTTTGTAAAATCACAAACAAAACAGCCATTGTGAGTCGTTTTGGCACCTACTATCAATCAATCAATCAATCAAATTTTAAAACCATTTGTCGCAATTATGCTAATTCCTACCTTCTAGCTAACCTTTCAGTACCCTCCTGAGACCCAAACTCTAATATTGTGTGCCTTGTCTTTTCTTTGGACTGTTCCTGTTTTTTAGTACCTGATAACTATTGAACTTGATCATTGTCTCCAAAGAGGAAGAAGTTTGGTAAAAGAGTAACACCCAGTTGTCCTCATATGAGGACCTTCCAAGGAAATACACACAGTGTCTTACTTAGACTTAGATCTTCCCATGCTAAGTAGCATATCGGGCAGCAAATGCTCGACATTGGTTTCGATCTTGGCATCGTCCCCTGAGATGTTCATGGCCTTCAGATCTTGAATGAAGGTCCTTTTCCAGGTATTTTGGGGCCGTCCTCATGGTCTTTTGGCACCAGGAGGCACCCAGCGCATCGCCGTCTTTTTGGAATTCGCGTGTTGTTCATGCGAAGAATGTGGCCGGCCAGTCGCACACAGTGCAGTTGGGGGAAATTGTGATGTCCACACATGCGGACAGTGGGGTCTCAGGGGGATATAACAGTCAAACGGAGATGGGAAAGTGTGACGCTTGCGTCTGGTTTCTCTGAGGTACAGCACATGTAACCAATCACTGCACCTTTTCAAGCAAAACGCAATCTGCCCTCTTCGGCATACCTGAGCTCACAGTTCGTTCGGGTGTGCGAGATTCATCTTAAATCACGTGCTGCACTTTTCCTGGCTTGTGAGTTTCCTTGCTTCAGAGTTACGATGCCGATTGCGATACACTAAAAATGTAAAAATATTTCGAAAATATTTAAGATGCGCAGGCAGGCATCACTGGCAGTTCAACGTAACAGCGTATGACGTACGATACGTATGGACGACACCTGGACGTACATGGACGTTGGCCGGATGTATGCCTCACTCGCCTTGCGTGATGCCTCACTCTCTCCCGCAACTCAACTTTACGTGCTTCAAGAGCTAATTTTAATTCAAAAGCATGTCTTCTAAACGCCCTGGCATGTCTCCTACAGGAAAAGACTCCTGCATAGGCTAGGCTAAGCTAGGCTAAGCTACCTAAGCTAGGCTAAGCAGTGGCCTATGACATTCGACATACAATATTTTCCATTTATGATGGGTATAGCAGACCGCATCTAGGCTACGCTAGGCCAAGATACCTAAGCTACCTAAGCTAGGCTAAGCTATGCTAAGCAGTGGTCTGACATATGATATTTTCCACTTACGATGGGTATAGCAGAACGCATCTCTATTTGAAAAAGAGCACTGATCAAAATTAGAGAACACTTTCAGATCCCTCCCAGTTATTGGTGTTAATCTGGCAGCTAGTGCTAATTTCCTTAATTATCTGACAAACCCTGTTTAACCAGCAGCCGAACTTTCCAGTTATGGATGACTTTGTAAGATGTCGAGCCGTTCTAAAGCGACTGAAACCCTCCGGCAGCAGGTTGTCCAGATGAAGGCCAAAGGGACGACCCACAGCCACAGCAAGAGAAGTTGGATCTCCACTGTGTATGTATATATATTTTATATACAGATATTTTAGATCCTAAAAAGTGGACTAAATAACGATATGACACCATTTGAAAATCTTTAATTAATTAATATTTGAGTACGAGGTTTATTTATTCAAATGATTTTTAGAACCAGTTCATTTTGCGTCATCTCAACCTAAAACATGTGCTTGTCATCTCATAGTTTGCTAACAAACCAAGCTGATTTGGTTGCCAGCCACGCCCTTTGACTTCTACATGTCTCGTTAATGTGACTTTGAACGCTGTTGGATAACGTTGAGTGAGAAACTAAGCTCTTGCTATTTTCTTGGTTTTTTCCCCCCTTAGGACCTAACAGTGAAATCTGATCGTTATCTGTTACGTTTGAGAGCTCTGAAATATTTTCCTCCCATTAAACCCAATTGTAACTGCGCTCGCGATACCGATGTCCCCCTGCGTCACCAGACGTCCTACAGGAATGACGAGAAGACAGCAAACAAATTAGCACTGAAATCGCCACACGGATCAAAAACATTTAAACATAAACGTACTTAATTCACTTCTAGAATGTAGCGGAAATGTATAAACAGTGATATTTATTCAAACGGCCCTAGTTGACATGCTGCAGTAAGAGAACGTGGAAAAGCAGTTAAATGAAACGCACATCAGAGAAACTACCCATGAAAAAGAGTCTGACCTGCTAAAGAAGACGTCTCTCTGACTTCCGGCGATGTCCGTGTCACACGAGTCGCTCTGCTTGCGGATGAGGGGACGGTGGAGGGCTGGTGCTGACTCGCATGGTGCTGAGACGTCGATGTTGCTCTTACTCAGGCGCTTGCTGCTTCTCAGAGTGGGACTCAGACTGCTCATCACTCCTGCTTTCTCCTGGGAAGATTGGAAAAATCAAGAAAAACTGATGTACACTGGAGTCCGGGAGGTCCACACGGGCAATACGTCCTCATGTACTCTTGGATAAATGCAGGTTTGATGCTGGGGTATATCTTAGCCAACGCATCATAGATATTTTCCGCTCACCACGCTTGCACAGACTGGTTATTTAGGCTACCGTCTACCGAGCTGTCGTCTCGAACCATTCGGGGCATTCTCATCTGACTGCGCTCTTCAGCCAGGCATTTCTGTCTGCAGAACGCCCATGCACTGGACGCTTTTGTTTTTTCGCACCATTCCATGTTAGAGACGAACACCATTCTGTGCTGTGCATGAAAATCGCAAGACTTTCTGAAATACAGTGGACTCTCGGCTCACGAACGTGTCAGATGGCGAGCAAATCAATGTACGAACTAAATTCCTGAACAGATTTTGCGCCGACCGCCGAAAAAATCCTCGATTGACGTACAGACACCCAACCCACGCTTGATGCCACAAACATTCAGTTCCGGTCAAGCACTCGTGGTGTGAACGTGTTCAACGTATTTTTCTGTTGTGTTTCTCTGCATTTTTGCTCTATAACATTCATTACGGGTCCCAAGAAAGTGGAAATGGTAGTGAGAGTAAGAAGCCTAAGCGTATAACAGTTGAAATCCAGAAAGAAATACCGTATTTTCCAGACTATAAGCTGCTACTTTTTCCCCACGATTTGAACCCTGCGGCTTGTACAACAATGCGGCTTATCTATAGATTTTTCTTCGCTAACTGCCATCAGGGGGCGCTAA
>JAQLOM010000011.1:2324787-2336933 GCA_030068315.1 Chrysichthys thysi | reverse complement strand
ACTCTAACTTGGCCGTAGGTGTGAATGTGAGTGTGAATGGTTGTCTGTCTCTGGGTGTCGCCCTGCAGTGGATTGTTGAGATATATATATAAAATGCTGTGAAAGTAATGTTCAGAGACAAAAGAACATGCAGGCTAGGGCCAGGGAGCGCTCACGAGCTCTTGTCCACACAGTAAGATTATAATATGAAAAGCCTAGTAGTTAATTAAGTCAATTAATCAAGTCTACACATCATGCTGCATCACACAGACTCTTCATTGGTGTATTCATGGGGGTTAAAAAGTGACCTGCTCATTTCTGGAAGAAAGCTGAAGTTTCTGCAAAATCACGATACTCACGATATTCAGCTGGCTGACGATATGAATGGTCATATCGTGATAACGATGATTTGTCGATATATATCACCCAGCCCTAACTTGAACTACATTGACCAAACAGCTGGGACATGTTTAATATCGAAAACATCTTACATCTGTTGTATGTCCTTTTTTCTTTTTTTTTTTTTTGAGCTCCTTTTTTTCCTCACAGCCTGTTTTTGAAATAATGTATTGTTTTTCTGTGTGATTTAAAGTAAGTTTGTTTTATTGGAAGTCATCTTACGCGTAATATGTGGCTGTAAACCTACAGTAATCCCTTGTCTTTCGGTTACGTTCCAAAACTTTCCGCGACAGACGAAAATCCGCAATACCGGGATGCCACCCCTAAATGTTTTTTTTTTTTTTAATAGTTTACGCCTTAAACATTTGCGAGCATATAGTGAGGTGACTTGGGTCGAATTCGTAGAAACATCACATTTATAGCGAGTACTGTAATGTGCTGAATACTATACTAGCGTAGCCAGGACTTATATTTTAGGTACTGTATGAACAGTATTACATTAGCCTAGGCTTTCTGTAATGTAATTAACAACCACTTGCTACAGACTGGATTTCAGAACCACTACAGTTATATTTAGTTTATATTTAACATAAAATGATATTGTTATTGATAAATGACCTTATTTCGACATAAAAATCCCTAAAAACACTTCACTATAGGTTTTGCAGGTGGCGTGAAATACTGGGGAAATCCACAAAATGTTTTTTTTTAATATATTCTAAATAAAAATCGGTGAATAGCCAGGAACGCAACCATGATATAGCGGGGGATTACTGTTACTACATTTATGTCCACTGTAGTCTATGGTACTCCGTATCAGACTGATGGTTCCAACCCCAGATGTGAGAATCTGTAAAACCGTGTGGTGTTTTGTTTTTGTTTTTTTTCTCTGTAATTGTGATATTGATTTACACAACACCGTGTGTTCATTTCTTTTACTTTCCTGGTGAGTTTTTCCAGCATAACACAAGGTCTGGGGAGATACGACTTGAATCCGTATGACATTAGTAAATTATGTGCAATTTAGTGCTATTAGGCAGTAACCCTGTTGAAGTAACACATCTGGAGTAATGCCTTGAGGATTAGTAAAGTAAGTTTGGCTTGATGTATCTGAAGCAGTCCCACAAAAATATAGAAATGCACACAGTACCTTGTTTTATGAAATATCTGAACTGTGCATGAATTACATCCCATCCAGCTTAATAGTTTTCCTTCAGAATGAATGATGCAGATTCTTTAAAGGTGCATTAGGTAGGAATAGTGGGTGTGACATTGGAATGACATTTGAATTTGCGTTTGTTTGTTTGTAATCCTCAAGCCTATTCATCAGTTCCCATCTATGTTCACAAATCTCTGCCACCGGATCTACCCTATCCCTGGTGTCGCCCAAAAATAAAGTAAAATAAAAAAAAAAAACCCTCACCAGTAGGTCCTATTGGAACCTGAAACATCAGTAAAAGTCGCTAGGTTGTGTAATGATGTCACAACACGCAACCACATCTAATTTGCATATGCCACATGGATGTATGGCATCCCATTCTCTGAGTTCTTGCAGGTTGCACGCCGCAACCTGATAGACACGGCATCGATTCGGCGTTTGCCTGCCGTCCAGTGGTGTCGCCTGAGCTGCGTAGTATCCGATAGATCTGTAGAACGTCCACTTCTGTGGAATTAAAGTGTCTGATTCTGACTTATGTTGAATTATATCTGAAATTATTGCTCAGCTATTACTTTTATTAACCTGAGCAATGCTAGCCCACTAGGAAAGCAGACATGACATCATTCAGAGATGGGTGGAAGGTGATCTTTGCTGTTGTCTGAGAGTGAGATTGAATGGTGGTGGGAGAAGTCGCCAAATTCGTTGCCAGGTCCTGAGTTAAGTTTTTAGGGAACTTTGTTTGTTTGTTTGTTTGTTTATTTCAAGCCACAAAAGAAAATATGCACATAGATACTTTCTAGGGAAGGTCAAAGTTTAAACGTGGTAACAAGGTGGCTAAAATGGTAAGTCTGCATGGCCTGAAGGGTGGCTACAGAATGACTGAGAGGAGGCCCGTCCAAACACAAGCAAGCATTCCCGACCGGAAGTCAGTTTTCCAAACGCCCCGCCCCTCAGCCTCCTCGTGCACTTGTGCTGAGGTCAATTTATTTTATTTTTATTATTTATTCATTTTAAATTTTTATATATATATCTCACGTCCTAAATATCTGTTGTCGAGGTCTTTTATACTCGTGAGAAATTAAAAAAAAATTAAATGGCACCTTTAAAAAAAAAACAAAATAAAAATCTTTCAGTTACAAAAAATGTCATTTGAAGTAACCCCATGTGAGTAAGAAGTAATACAAAGTACTTCTATGGTTTTTGTGTCCCTACAATCTATGCATTTAACCCTTTAAATAAATTACCGTTGGAAAATTTTACACCTCCTTTCACTCAGGCGCGTGTCTCAAGTGCGTGACCGCGCTTATCTCGGTCGAGTCTCAAACGAGTCCTTAATGTACACTTAGGGCACTACGTAGAGCGTATAAAACAACCCATTTCCCTTCTGACGTAGTACACCTATATAGTAAGTAGGACGCCATTTTGATTCCAGCCCATTTGTATCGGTTTGCCGCGGAGCCGAGCACCAGAGCAGGAAGAAGCGAAGACGCCATCTTAGGTGCGAGACGTGTTTGTGTCCTTAGCGTGTTCCGAAGCTCCTTTGTTCGTCTAAATCTGGTAAGTCTGGCGTTTAATTAAATTAAATCGATTAGCACAAAGTAATAACGATTTCTCGGGTTTTATTTCAAAGTGCACGGTCCTGAGGAGTTTGTTTGTTTGTGGTAGAACATGTCTAGCGGTGGAGTGATCCGAGGTCCTGCGGGAAACAACGACTGTCGGATTTACGTGGGCAACCTGCCTCCCGACATTCGCACCAAAGACGTCGAGGATGTCTTTTACAAGTACGGGGCGATCCGTGATATCGACCTGAAAAACCGAAGAGGAGGACCACCTTTCGCGTTTGTTGAATTTGAGGACCCCAGGTAAAGAAAACAAGCGAGTCTCGTGTAGTTAGGTGGCTAACGTTAGCTCTAGGCAACATGGCGGGGAGGGGGAGGGGTCTGGGTTAAGCTTTAAACCGTTATTAAAGGGATTAAAGTAACAAATTACACTACTTTTTAGTTCAGATTGTGTGTTTTCCCCCATATCTTTAACAAGCACGGGTATGAAATATTCCTTGGTAAAGGTTGGGATGAAATTAAACCCAGTTGTACAACTCTTTTTTTTTTTTTTTTTTTTTTTTCTCTCTCTCGGATAAAGTAGCGAAAGATGACGCGTATGCTGATTTGCATAAATGTGAATATTGGTGAATATTTGCATATAGGGCGACTTGCATGAATAGGGGACATTTTTAGGTTTTTTATTTATTTTTTTATTAATAAATCAGAATAGGAGATTTTATTTCTTATGGAAATTTGTTTGCTCGTATGCTAAAACGTGCACGTATGGTAAAAGTTACAATGTGCTATAATCAGGAAGGCAAACCGTAGGTATGTGAGCTAAAATTTTCAAAATGGATGTATGACCAAATAAAGGGGACTGTTGGAAAGAGCTGGAGAAGAAAGCTTTAAAGTAATATCAAAATTATGGTCCTAGGTTGAACACTGAGGAAGATCTGGTCATTTAACGGTCCGAAAATGGGGCCTATTTTTTGCACCCCCTTGCTATCGAAACTGAAGAAAAAAAAAAAACGTTGTGACCGAAATAAGTGATTTATTCACATTTTTCATCATGACTCTGTCAAAAATGAAGATTTTTTTTTTCCCATGAAATTTTCAGGAAGTATTTCTTGTAGAGTCCTTCGACCAGTTCTCTCATAAAATGCATTTATTAGCATGGATTATATAAGGGACAAATCACCAAGTAGAAACTCGACAGCTGATTGGTCCCGAGACATCTCAGTCATTACTTTTTCTTCCCCCACGTATTTATCAATTTGTCCCAGATTGAGAATCTCAGTCTGATCTTCATTCAACCACAAATGACAAATCCGTCTCCTCACTATCTCACCACCCAGAATCTCCTCCACAACAAGTCTCCGGTCCCCGTCCACCTCAGTAAAATCAACACTATAATCCAGTGTTCCCTTCTTTATTTTGGTCTCCAACTTTTTTCTGACATTTTCATCTCTTCTTTGTTTCCTGATGATGTGAAATTCTACATCCACGCCCGGTTTAGTTACCGGACACCACATTTTGCGGGAGATAAAAACACACGTGCGAGTCATTCAAATGACTTAATATTTGGTATACTTGTTCTCAGATGTATATTGTAACCGTCTATTAGACTTTAGATAAAGTCTATACTCTCCTTCGGCCAAATTGTGCTATTTTTACGAGACAGATTTTCAGCATATTCCTGTGATGCTTTGGGAAAACCGATTTGGAAAATTTAAGAACAAGGTAATGGTATAGGTTGTCCCAGATAACGTCGTCAACGTCGATACCGGAAAAACCACTAATCCAGCCAGTCTGGAGCAGTTTTACTGGGGGTGCGAGTGCGCAAACGGTAAAGTTTAGAACAGCGTCGGGGTGCAGCTGCCGTGATTAGCATAAATACGCACACACCTACAAACTGAAATCTGGCCTTAATTTTGTAGGTAATTTTGCTAAGTGGAAGGAAGTAGCTGGGAAATAAATATGCAGTTGAGCTTCCAATTTCCTGTGGTTGTGGTTGGATATCAGCAAAAAAAGTGAGTTTAAAATGAGAAACAATTGGGTGAGTGAGCGGGACTAGCGATGGTGACGAGCGACTGGTCATTGGGCAAAGTGAAGGTCAGTAATTGGTCTTTAGGAGCAATAGCGAAGACACAACTTTATTCCGACTTGCAAAGAAACTGCGACCTGTATTGAAACTATGAGAGGATCAAAGATCGTCCTCTGAATGTGTATTTGGCCCTGATCAGATTAAAGCGATCCTCTGGCGTGAAAGATACTGTGATTTCGGCGTGTGGAAATGCCACTTGGATGTCTTGAAATGCATAAATTGGGAAAAATAAAATCTACAACAATGCAGTGTGTGTGTATAGATGTCCTTGAAACACATTTGCTCCCCCCAGAGACGCAGAAGATGCTGTGTACGGAAGAGATGGCTATGACTACGATGGCTATCGTTTGCGGGTGGAGTTCCCCAGGAGTGGCAGAGGTGGTGGAAGAGGTGGCGCGGGAGGTGGAGCTGGGGCTCCTAGAGGCAGATACGGCCCTCCGTCCCGCCGCTCTGAGTACAGGGTCATAGTTTCAGGTCAGTACGTATTGTAAAGCCGTCCATTTAGGTTGACCGTTTTGCGTGTACTTTCTCCGTCTCATTCTGCTGAAAGAGATGCCCGTGTTTATGCGTTCATGCTTTCATGCTTTCTTGTTTGTACGCAGGACTCCCTCCTAGCGGAAGCTGGCAGGACCTAAAGGATCACATGCGTGAAGCAGGTGATGTATGTTACGCTGATGTTTTCCGAGATGGCACCGGTGTTGTGGAGTTTGTGCGCAAAGAAGACATGACCTACGCGGTGCGAAAGCTGGATAACACTAAGTTCCGGTCCCACGAGGTACGTTTGAGTTTATGAATAGGAACCGCCATTGGGAAGGACAGGACAGGACAGGGCATAGCTTAAGGATTGGGATGTTTCAAGGTAAGGTTGTCAGAAACGCGTGGTGGAGCCACATGGACTAAGAGGATCCAAGGAATGGCTTACTTGAATGTAAGTGATTGTTGTGTATTTGACACCAAGATGTGTGCTAGTTCTTATTGTTATTGACATCCCTTTCTTACCGATCTTATGCTGTACATTTTTTATTATTTTTTTCTTTCTTTTCCTGGTCTTGGGGGGTGGGGAGGCTTCAGATGTTGAATTAGCCATCATGGCCTGGATCAAAGAGAGCAAACTCTCTGGCTGCTGTTAATCACAGCGACACTAACCAAACGTGGGTGTCTCGTAAGCTCATGTATGCGAAAGTGGGCGGATGGCGTTTTCCTCCGAGTGCGCTGTGCCGCTCTCATGACGCAACGTGACCAGCAGTTTGAAACGATGCGATTGGCTGACTTGACGTGCCTCGGAGGAAGCACGCGTTAGCCTGTCGTGTGATCGCTGGCAGGATTGATGGAATTTGGGAGAAAGGGGTGAACTAACACTTTCTTCTTTCAGCTCTCCAAGTGGTAAGTAATTCCTGAATTAGTAAACGTTACCCGGTTCTGTGTTAGAAAGCGATCTGTTATGTGTTTCCTAGGGCGAGACTGCTTACATCCGCGTAAAGGTGGACGGCCCACGCAGCCCGAGCTACGGGCGCTCACGCTCCCGTAGCCGCAGCAGAAGCCGCAGCCGGAGCAACAGCCGTAGCCGGAGCTACTCACCACGCCGCAGCAGAGGATCTCCACGTTACTCTCCCCGCCACAGCCGCTCTCGCTCCCGCACTTAAGCTCCCACAGTGCAGCTAGCTCTCCAACCACACCCCCCGAACCTCCCTCAGACGGACCCACGCCTGTACTTCATCACCCTCTTGACTTGCGTCCCCATGGCCTGAGTCAACATCGTCTTTGGTTTGCAGCGGATTTCTTTCCAGAAATGAGTCTTTTCATTTTTATCATTTAGCTAAGGAGATCAAAAATGAAACGTAGCTAAGTGGATGTTCCCGTTTGTCTTCCTTCCTCCCTCATCTTAAAAAAAACAAAAAAAAACAAAAAAAAAAAACCAACAGCAACAACAAAAAAACAAAAACCGCCCTTCCTAGTGTTCTTTCCTGTGTTATCCTTTCCCCCTCCTCCCTCGTGTCTTTTGTTCTGCATCCATATTTTAAATGGTGTTTCATACCCCATTGTTGGTACATGTTGGACAAGGTAAAAAAACCAAACCAACGAATATGTCCTGTTTTTGAGAAATTGGCTACTGTTTTTCTTAGTAATAGCGTTTTGGTTGGGGTAAGTCGGGTTTTAATTTTGCTGGTTAGGATTTTTGTTGCAAAACTGTTCTATTTTTACCTTTTCATGTGTCTTTCTATAGACAACAGAGGAGCAGGATTAAAGAATGCTTTGGAATAAAGGAATGTCAAGCACAGTTCATTCATATTAGGATAAAGCGTTTTTGGAGGAGGAGGAGCAGGCATTTCAATTTTGGCAATGGTATGATGACAAGTGTCTTTAGTCACCTTCAAACAAATTGCAGGAATTTTTGATATATATATTTTTTTTTTCCGCCCCCCCCCCCCCCCCCCCTGCAGACTTTCAGTAACCTAAATTTTCTTAGTGATGTAACACATTCGTTTTTGCTTTGCCATTTTACCTTCCTTTTAAAGTTCCCTCTTCTTTTTATTTGACCTTTTCTTCATTGGCCTTTAGTGCCAAGCATGCATGTGTTCTCTGTCTTAAAGCCATGCTCGTGCATACATCAGTTTTTTTTTGTTTGTTTTTTTGCCTTTTATTATTATTCTTTTCTTTTCTTGGTCCCGAATATAAAACATTTGTCATGTAAGGTGGACATGGACTGTGCCATTATAGAGCAATCACACAAACATCTCAGGAGATACTGATGGAAGAAGGTTTGCCTTGTGCCCTTGTATCAATGTAAATTGCAGTGTCATTAAGTAAATGTTGCTTTATTTGTTGTCTGTAAGGATGATACAGTGTAATGTTAATATGGTGCTTTAAAGGTTTTGTTAGCTCATGTTATAGTTAAGTACTCATTTACGCTTTGGAAACAAAACAAAACAATACACCGCTCCTATGATAATCTCTTAGAAGCTTTTGACATAGCTGTGATTCTAACTTGATCCCTCTTTTTGATTTTGCTGGTATTCAAAGGTTTGGATTGGAGGAGGGACACACTGTCTCCCGATCCTTGGAGCCGGATCATTGGATCAGTTCAGGATCAGGAGCAGGATTAGGATTAGGATAAGGATGGATACATACATGGAGCAGGATCAATTTACCGGGAGCGGGAACCGTAGGAGAGGATCCCGACCCCCTCACCAAACCGCACTTAACGGAGATAACACACACAAAAAAACCAGAAAACCTTCCAATTGGCTTTTCTAGAATCAATTGTTTTTTGTTTTTGTTTTTTGTTTTTCCTTTTTTTGTTTTTGCGGAGCCAGACCAAAGAGGCGCACGCTGAAGGGATCCTGCGGTCGTTTTTCTTTTATGAGATGAGTTTTTGGTATAAAGTGGAGCAGAGCCAGGAACCGGGAGGCCGGATCAGTTGCTTTGGATGGAATCCACATGAGGAGCTGGGTAAATAGAGGGATTTAAGGTTTTGGGTGGGTGGGCTGGGAGGTTGATGTTGAAGGGGATTTTGTAGTTTATTTAGGGATTCAATGATACAAAATGCTTCTGCATTTTTAGATATTATGTGTGTTGGAATTGGTGGGATTTTCTGAATTGGCTATTTCTGATTTCTAGTTTGTAGTGGTCTTTATTTCCTTCTCTCTTTCAATAAAGTTTGGAAATCCAGCATGTGTGATGTTTTCTGTTGCCTGCTTACTATTATTATTATTATTATTAGTTACCGTTATTGCTTTTCCACCAACTGGTAATGGGTTCCGTTTCTGTTCGTGCACCAAAATTTGAATTGTTCTGAGCATTTCAGCCAAAAATATATTGGTTCAGATCTTGAAAAATTGGTTCCCAGGTGGTGCTCAAAGGGAGTTGGTTTTCCAGTATGAACCATGGCATCATCACTGAACTTGTCAGTAGTTTGGAGATGAAGCAGACTGCAGCAGAGGCGAACACAATGGAAAAATATAAATCAAATATCTGCAATAACAAAAGTCCACAGGTAATCAAAGCAATCTGCCATCTTGCCACTAATATTGACTTCTGTTGTGCCACACCCTATATTGGCGATGCATCCTTGGTCATGATGGTTCCACTCAAAACTAATGAAAACATGGGCTGGTTCACTAGCTGATGACTAGACCTGTTCCCTGGTGGTGGAAAAGGGGTAAATGTCCTCTTTTTGGCCTCAACAATTGAAAGATCATCAGAAACCGTAAAAGAGCAAGTGAAATAAGTTCACCTAGATTCTTTGTTAAATTTGGTGGATATTTTTATTTCTGAAACTGTGCTATTTATTGCCAAACCAGGGATAAAAGGTCTCTACTGTTGCAGAACTGCATGTAAAATAATACCTCATGAATGATAGATGAATACTAAGAAAAGTCAGCTTCCTGTGACGCTGGGCTGTGCTTTTGTCTGCAGTGGGGCATGCTCGTGAAACTGATGCTCATTTAAAGAGCTCCAGTGTACTGCCTTTTCAAATCAATCCGAGTATACCAAACATGCTCATCGTTACTAACGAAGGCTTGTGTAATTAAATAGGTTCCACCATGATGTTCCCCACTATGGACAGAAATGGTACACAAATTTCTAGGCTTTCCTGCACATAGCCTTGACCCCAACCCCAATCAACACCTATGGGATAAACCTGAATCGTGACTGCACTCCTGGCCTCCTCACCCAACATCAGTGTCTGACCTCACTAATACTCTTGCAGCTGAATGTCCAAATCCACACAGCCACGCTCCAAAATCTAACATTAAGCCTTCCTAAATGGTTGGGGGGCCATTATAGAAGTGAAGCAGGGGATCAGTAAGGAAACGGCTCCTCACGTAGCGTACTATATTACGATATTTTGAAACTTTTACTTCAGAACCATTGGCAGGGTTAGGATTAGGGTCTCAATCTAGGCTCCATGAGCAGTCTGTCCCACCATTCCTCTAAAGTGTTGGTATGTTTGGTACGTTGAAGGTTATTTGTGGGAGGCATCGCCAACTTATAGTGTCAGGGTACGGTTTGGAGGCCTGGTTAGCATCTCTAGGGAATTTTGCACGGTCTGCTTGTGTTTGTGTGACGTTTCTTCCAGGTTCTCCGGTTTCATCCCGTCGTCCAAGGTGCCTTAGGAACACCTGATTGCCCTTAGGTTTGTGGGATGTTTGGGGGACCGGTGTCCTATGCTGGACTGATGTCCCATATGTGGTGAATCAGTCCACCTTTCAACCAGTGTCCCAGGGACAGGCTCTGGATTCCCCAGTATAACATGGACACCTTGGGTGAATAACCAAAAAGCTTTATGTTAACCCTGGTGCGGCCAAAATGTCCTATTTTGGGAATAAACACAACGTGTAAAGGTCCAACATAACAAGTCAACGGAACATCACAAGGTTTATCAGGTAAACATTCCTAATTTGGACACGTACAGTTACATAAATCGTGTAAAAGGACACTATTAAGCTGGAGGGAGGGAAACAAACTCATTTCCACACAAGCCTGAGGTAAACCAGGCCTGGGAGGAGAACGCGCGCGCGCTTTCCGCGTCTCCTCTCCCATCCTGATGCATTGTGGGAGGAAATAAAACCCGGGCAGTAGGAAGCTAGTGGAAAACGCGTGGAACGTGCGGCTAGAGACGGCGCCTTAGCCAATCAGAGGGCAGGTGCAGTGAGGTGGGCGGGGCCTAGCCGGTGTACCCACCCTTCAGGAGACGTAGTGGACTGTGAGTGAAAAGCGCACGCGCTGCATGGCCAGTGGAGAGAGAGAGAGAAAGGTGAGAACGCTGTCTGTGGGTGAAACGTGGCGTCCGGAGGTCCAAAGGAAACAAGCCTGAAGTAAAAGCAGCTCGCTGGTGCAGAACTCGTGCGAACACGGTAAGCTCGTTTATCCGGCGTTTAACGCTTTCCGTGCACGCCGACAAGTTAATTCGGGGAGCGCGTGAAGTGCGCGAACATGACCTGCACATACGCCATGGACATGGCAGCGGTGAGTGAGCTCGCGACGCGTTTGTTACGGTGATTCCGCGGAATAAACGCGCGTCACGTGCACAATGTGATGCAGTACACGCGTGTACGTGTGCAGGGGGTTATTTTTGGGTTTAAGGGTGTTGATTTTATGGGCACACTTTAAAAATAAATAAATAAATACAAAGTTGACCTCCCCCTAGCAATGAATTGCACAGGTTTCCTTTTGTTTAAAATTTACTTGCATTTTTTGTGTTTGTTTTGTTTGTTTCTAGATTTGAGGGTTTTTTTCCCAGTGCAAATCTCCTTCATTAATAATCAGGCAGATTTACTCATGCATAGCCACCCCCAACCCAAAAAATGGTTATCATTATTATTGTTATATTGTTATTGTTATATTGTTATATTATTATTGTTATCTTTGTCTCCAGAAAACACCTATTTACATTTATCTCTGTCTTCTCTACAGATCTGTATGAGTTTAGTTGCTGGGCTGAGGTTGAACAAATGGTGGTTTTTTTATTTTTATTTTTTTTATTATTACTTTTATTTATATTGCACTTAACATTGACACAAAGCAGCTTTGCTGATATTTGCATATAGATATAGGTATAGATTTGTCCCCAATGAGCAGGTCACAGGAGACGGTGGCATGGAAACGCTCCCAGACGCCTCTCTGCCACCAGTGCAAACCTGGTGTTATTTCTGAGCCGGTTTTAGAAGATTCAACTTGTGACTCTTTGAAGAACCAGCTTGCTTTTTCTTACGTTACAGGGCTGTGATGTTATGTCACTGTGTAGGTCCCTGACTTGCGGTCACAAAGTTTTAATTGGTCTTGTTGGTCACGGTATTTTGGGCGGCACAACGGTGTGGTGATTAGCGCTGTTGCCTCACAGCAAGAAGGTCCTGGGGTCGATCCCTGGGGTCGACCTGGGCGTATGGAGTTTGCATGTTCTCCCTGTGTCCGTGTGGGTTTCCTCCGGGTACTCCAGTTTCCTCCCACAGTCCAAAGACAT
>JAQLOM010000011.1:2312818-2324687 GCA_030068315.1 Chrysichthys thysi | reverse complement strand
TGCATGTTCTCCCTGTGTCCGTGTGGGTTTCCTCCGGGTACTCCAGTTTCCTCCCACAGTCCAAAGACATGCACAGATGGGATTAGGCTAATTGGCGACTCTAAATTGGCCGTAGGTGTGAACGTGAGTGTGAATGGTTGTCTGTCTCTGTGTGTCACCGTGCGCTGGATTGGTGACCTGCCCAGGGTGTAACCCCGCCTCTCTCTCACCCAAAGTCAGCTGGGATTGGCTTCTGCTTCCCTCTGTGACCCTGAACAGGATTAAGTGGCAGAAGACGAATAAAGGCAAATGAAGACAAACTACACGTGAGTGAGTGAGTGCCAGGGTCACACTGATCCTACCCCTGACCTGACGTAAGCGTCTCAGTTGTAGACCAGCGGAGTGTTGGTGCCGCTCCATTTAGAGCCGGTTCTTCGTCACGTCGAGACATGAACTGGTTTGAGATTGGGCATCGATTTCGTACCAGCCCTCGAACTGCCTCATCAGATGACATGAAGAAACCTTGAGAGGAACCAGGAAGCATCCGTTTCAGTGCTGACTCTGTAGTAGAGTGTGTTGGAATGATCTTCAGTATCTAGGATTGAGCGTGGTTTAGGGTTTAAACTCCCGAGTCAGCGTGGATAGGGTATGTTAAGGGTCCGGACACTGAAGCGTGGGGTTATTAGTATTTTTTTTTAATGAATATTCAATATGGTTTGCAAATGGACCACTGTACTGTATGCCAAAGCAAAATCGATGGTAATTAATTAATTTAAATGGAAGAGTTGAGTCTACTCAAATGTATGTAGGCCTTAAGAAGGCGGTGCTATCCGTAAAAGAATATCTTCTTTTAGCATACACCTACCTGTTTGCCAAGCTACAGGTTGCATTAAACGGTCGTCCCCTGGTGGTGGTTGGTTGAATACACACCCAGTCCATCAAAGGTACGGTTTAGTGCTTGGACCCCTGTCGTTGTACCCTATAACTTTCCAATTGACCGGTATAGAGCAACCGAATATGTGACAATTTGTGCAACGATTCGCACATCGTGGTTTTATAGGTGGCAGTTTTGAATGGCTAATTTTTGAGATTTTACATCAGCGTAACCTGCTGCGTGTTTATGAGCCTGTTTTGTTTGGTCATAAATCAAAGCACAGTGCTAACGTAAGCATCTGTTTGTTTCCTTTGTGTTTTTTGTTTTTTTTTGATGAACACTAATGGAAACCCTGACCGAGAACAATGTAAATTATCCCAAATAACCGTGGCCCTGGAATTTCTCACGAGTCCATCGCCATGAACTTCATGCAAGAATTGTGCATTTAAGCCTCACATTTACGCAAGCGTTCCTCCTCCTCTTGCACCGAATGACATTTAAATCTGTCTGGATGAACAGGACACGGCCTTGCACTGCACACTGGAGCCCAAACTACCCACTCGAATTCATGAGCAGCTTATTGTGTTCGTCCCTGGACCACACTGAGTGTCGAGCGTTGAGCGTTGTACTCTCCAGGAAATCCAGCGCGTTATTTCCTGTGTTGTCCCACAACAAGCATTTGGTTTGTTCTTCCGCCGCTGGGCAGAAAATTGGATAGTCTCAAAATCTCGCTCGAGATGGGAGTTTTTTTTTTAAAGGTCTGTTTCTTTTTAGCTGGCTGCACCGGTCCCTTAAACGGATGCAAGACGACCGTAAACTTGGACCCAGCCCCAGGCGTCCCTCCTTATCTATCTCTCTATCTCTATCTATCTAAAATTTGTAAAATTGGATATGTTGCGGCCTGAATACGCTTGAGATTAGTGTAACACTGAATCCTACAGCGTGCTTCTGAACAGAAGCCGAATCCCCCGGTTCAGCCTTGAAAGCTCGGCTAAGAAACGGTGCCTTTTGCTCCTACTTGTATTTCATACGACTGCAGAGAAAACGCAGAACATGACACCTTTTATTCAGCTCGATATGTGCAACTCGAAGGATGTTTTGCAAAACGGAGGGGAAAAGCATACACCGGGATGTTTTTAGTTAAAAAAGGAAAAAAAGAAAGAAAAGGTGATTTTTAAAAAATGAATTAAAATGTTGAGCGCATGCTTATTTTTTGTTTGTTGGTGTTAATTACTCTATAGTCAAAGAATGGATGATATTTCCATGCCAATTTCAGCTCCGTTTATGAATCCAAGAAAGCCCAGAGGCCCATCTCGGATCTGTTGGCTGGTGGCGTTCTTGATCGCTTGTTAATTAAACTCGTTAGATAATTGCTAGTTTTAGAAACGATGGACAAGGCATGCTTTTTTTCCTTTTGAATTTTATTTATTTTTTTATTAAAAAATGCACCCAGAAAAAATCTTCGAGTTTCTCATTTGATGTGAAGACATTAATAGCCACTAATTGGATGAAGTGGGCTGACGTGCGCACTCTCTAAATGGTGGGTAATTTTCTAAAATGTGCCAATTTACATCCAGAGAACAGCCGGGAGTTATGCTAACGGATCTGTGAAATAGTCCTGCTTGTATTACGGCCTTGCTGGCCTGGTTTATTTGGTACGCCGAACACTTCACGCCAAAACCTTCACGCATGTAGGATGGATCCCGAGTAACCTCGCAAAGTGGCGCGATCTCAGGGTTTCCTTTTACCATCATCTGTGTGCATGCTTTCATTTAGTACTTGAACTGGCTAGTTAATGGGTTTCGTGTTGATTAACCATCCAACCCCACTCACTCACTGGTACCATGGCTTTAGAGAGAGCTGCGTGTGAAGCCAGTAAAGGCTCTGATCAGACCAGTCGCCTGATGGCGTTATCTAAATCGATACGCTTTACCGGCATCATCATCCAGTTCTTGACCAATCATGGTGCTTGAAGGCTCATGTATGCAGAAGAGGGTAGACGGCACTTCCCTGCCAGTGCGTTACACCACCTTGTGACGCAGCAGTTTCGAAAAGACGTCCTCGTCTCGGAGGAAGCGCACGTCTGGTTTCTCACACCTATTGGGAGCGCAGACTTTTGGCTGGGAATTGGCAGGTAAGCAAACCGGGGAGAAAAATGATCACGAACGCTTGCGCCCCCAGTTCCTGTTTAGGTAAATGCGTAGGATCGCTAAACTGTATCTTAAGCGTAGCAGCGTTCCTCCACGGAGGAACCGTTTAGCAGAGCCTTTTGTCGCAGGAGCAGGACTCCGACCCAGAATCACGGCGAACGTCTGAGTCAAAGCCGCACCATGTGGCGCCGGTGGTTGGTCAGAACCGGTTGCGGTTTTCTCTGGGAGGAAAACGCAGCAGGGTTCCACTTGAGCTTGTCGCTAAGCAATGCACCAGTCTGAGAGCAAGGAGGTGTGCGCGTGTGTGGGGGGAGAAGGCTGTGGTGACTTCATGTGCAGCCTTGCTTTCAAAGAATAGCCATGTTCCGTGATGTGGGGGAGGGGCTAATGAGCTGAGAAATGGCGATTTCTAAATTGGGAGGCGAAAGGGAGAAAATAGTGCTTGGCTGCTTTTAAAAATAGCCTCGCGCTCGGGTGATGGAGGACTGAACATGATGCGCCGCATATCAATGCCGTCCTGATACAGTTTCCGATTTATTTAATCGCCGCGCTCACGCCGGTCTCTCCCTCCTGTGTGTTTTTAGAAATCATGACTGACAGAAAGGCCGTGATCAAGAACGCTGACATGACCGAGGACATGCAGCAGGATGCCGTGGATTGTGCCACCCAGGCCATGGAGAAGTACAACATTGAGAAGGACATTGCTGCCTATATCAAAAAGGTAAGGTCAAAGGTGGATCCTCAGGGGCGTTGGCCCACGCACAGGTTCGCGTTTCCCCGGGCAGCGAGGTCTGCGGTCCTGGCGACGAGGCCCCGATTGGCATATTGAGCTTCCTTCAAGTTTATAGGACACTTGCTGTAAATGTTCTTACTTTAAAGAAAGGTTTTCAGCTCCCGGAGGGGGGGGGTTAAATTGATTTAAACGGCGTTTTGAATCGATTTGAGGCAAACGACGAGCCTGGAAAACGTTTACTTTAACATTTGAGCATTGAATGCTGGATTTATTTACTTGTTTGTTTGTTTGTTTGTTTATTTATTTAGAAAAGTGTTTCTCTTCACATACAGGAGTTTGACAAGAAGTACAACCCCACATGGCACTGCATCGTGGGACGAAACTTCGGCAGCTACGTGACGCACGAAACGAAGCACTTCATCTACTTCTATCTCGGTCAGGTGGCCATCCTGCTCTTCAAGTCAGGCTGAGAAAAGGCTTCCTGCTTTCCCATCGCACAAATTCTGAGCTAAAGCTCCAAACCTGGACTGTGATGCACTGATGACTGATGCCATAATGCACATGCACACACACACGCACACAGGTACATCTATACACACACACATGTAAACAACCATACACCTGCTCACCCTGACAAAATGGCTATGGAGGCTGTGCAGAAGCGCATGGACCGTGTACGATATTTAATTTGTATATGTTGCTTTTCTGTAGTTGCTCTTTGAGTTGTAACTTTTTTTCTTTTCTTTTTCTTTTTTTTTTTGCCGAGTCTTTTTGCAAAGTCGAATTTTGTTTTTGCACTAAAGTTGTATAAACTGCTTTGACTGCTGCCTTTAAGTATTAATAAAGAACAAGACATCATACATGGTCTCTCTCTCTGTCTCAGCTTTACTTTTGGGAATTTTAATGCAAGTGAGTGATCTCTCACTGCATCTCTGATTAGTCACCTTTTGGGGCCAGTGAAGAGCTTCATGGTTGATCCTGATCATCTTCGCAGAGCAGAGTCACGTGTCTTTTGATTGATTTATTCAATTTTCATTTCCCATACAGAAATGAATGACTGCTAATAATGGGCGATGGTTAAATATACGGTGGACCTTCAGCTTGTGAGCTTAATTTGTTCTGAGACTTTTTGTGAACCGATTTGTTTGCAACCCAAATCAATTTTCCCATTGAAATGAATGTTTCAGCCCTAAAAACGTGTTTTTTAAAGTGTATTATGGGTTTGTGTGGCAATAAAACAGAAGAAAATTAAAAAGCTTAATTATAGAAAAACATGATTTTTAATGCATGTTCCCTTTGTGGTGGATACGTAGTTGCTGGCGTAGGTGGATGGTGGTGGAGGGATATGGTGGCAGTTCTCATGTTTTGCGATTCTTTATTTCTTTATTTTAACTTGTATGCATGGGTTTCTTACACTCAAGGAAAATTTATGTTGAACACGTTCACACTACGAGTGCTTGACCAGAACGTAAGGTTTGTGCCGGGAAGCGTGGGTTGGCTGGGTGTAAGCTGGTTGAGGAGTTGTTCGTCGGTCGGTACAAAATCTGTTTGGGAATTTCGTTCATACGTTGATTTGTTCGGCATTTAATGCATTCGTGTGCTGAGCATCCACTGTAATTGGTTTTCTTGAAATAACCCAATGGGAAAAAAATAGCTGGGATAATAGGATATTGCTTATCCTAGTAATATGCCTTTCCAAGGAGTAATTTTCAATATGACTCTTAATATCATGTTTGATCTAATACTTGCACACATTTGGAAAAAATGCATTTTTCTCTCTTTTGAGAGAAATCCAAGTGCCTTTTCCAAACATAACTGTGATTCTATGAACCCCGAATAACCAAGTTGTCGTGAGGCGAATTACCCAGATTTGTTGTCATGTGCGTTGACAAATTGATGTACGATGTAGCATCTTCAATATAACTTATACAACAGTTATTCACCGGAAATTATTCACTGGAAACTTCTCACCAAGTTCTTGCCAGATAACTCTAAATAAAAAGGAACCCAGGTAGTTGCTGCAGGTGTTCTGTTTCACCCGGTAACCACCAGGAATCAAGAACATCGACATGTTCCATATTATCATAAGGAACCAACAGATCTTGGGAATCCCTGGAAAGATGTTTGCAGATGAACGATGACTGCCGCAGACAAGATACTAGGAGGGTCGATGTTGGTCTTGTAGAACCTGTAGAAGGTACACAGAGGTTATGTAATGCTTGATTTTTTTTTTTCTTTTTCTTTTTTGGTTGATATTTTTAAATACACATTTGACCACGTGTCCATATAATAGAACCTCCTGAAACCCCACTGTCCTCACATGAGGACATCACATTTCCCCCCAACTACAGTACAGTACATTGTGCGTATTTCCTCATAAGATCCTCACATGAGGACCATTGGGTGATACTCTTTTGCCAAACATCTTCCTGTTTGGAAGACGTTTGGTTTAATAATTGGTTTAATTGGTTCAAGTTTAATAGTTATATCAGCTACTAAAAACCCAGGAACAGTCAGGAGAAAGAAAGGACAAGGCACACAATATTAGAGTCTGGGTTTCAGGAGGAGATATAAATATATAGTGAAAAATATCCACTAAAAAGTAATGAAAACCCCAAAATACAACCGTTAATGTTTATAGTAAAGGATAACACCACCAAGGATAAATGACCCATAATAGACTTTTAGTTTAAAAACACCACACTTCCGGTTGACACCGGAAGTAGACCGCGGTTACCATAGCAAAGCCGCTATTTTGCCTTTTTCAAGATGGCCGCCGGCGTAACTTCATTTGATTCGAGCTCGTTAACGTCTTGTAATCGAGATTTCGGTGGATTTCAGGCCCCTTCTTCTTCTTCTTCTTCCACGTTACTGTCGGCGGAAGTTCACTTCAGTCGCTGCTTCAGCAAACTAAAAGCCTTGAGGTCCTCTGACAGCCCGGGCTTCAAAACCGAACTGAACCTGCTGCTGGACCAGCTGATCTCCGACAACTACAGCAGCAGCAGCTTCATCAGTGAGAACATCCCACCACAAGTACTGCTGCATTTCACTCACCTGCTTTATGTTCTGCTTTACAGCTCACTGACTACACACTGGTTAGATCCGACAGTCACACAGGGCCCCTTGCACCCCCAGACTGGATCCCTGCACCCCCAGACTGGATCCCTGCACCCCCAGACTGGATCCCTGCACCCCCAGACTGGATCACAGTGCTGGATATTTACATCACATCCTACCTTAGACCTTAGTCAGTCATGTGAAATCATAGCTGGAACCATATGTTTTATGGACATGTCATAGATCTATATCTCCTCCCGAGACCCAGACTCTATTATTGTGTGCCTTGTCCTTTCTCCTGACTGTTTCTGTTTTTTTTACTAACTGTTATATATTGAACTTGATCAATTTTCTCTGAGCAGAATGAAGTTTGGTAAAAGAGGAACACCCAGTGGTCCTCATATGAGGATCTTATAAGGAAATACGCACAATGGACTGTAGTTGGTGGAAAATGTGATGTCCTCACGTGAGGACAGTGGGGTCTCAGGACAAAAGTTTGTGGACACGTGGTCAAATGTGTATTTAAACACATCGACCAAAAAAGACACAAAAAAATTAAATTCCAGGACAGTGGGGTCTTAGTATACAGTGTGTGCGTGTGTGTACATACATACATACATACATACATTTATATATATATATTTCCAGCTACCACCAGGCACTTGGGGGGAAACCTGTCCCACATCTGCATGCTTTATTACTAATTGCTGCAATAAAATAGATGATTTGTTAAGAGTCATGTAGTAGTAGTTAATATTACAGCAGATATATAATATAAGGCGCCCTTTGCGAGAATATATCATTGGTTTCCTCAGCCAATTGAAGCTGAGCTTTTCCCCGCCTCAGCCTTTTGTTAATGTTCCTTACGCATTTTTTTTCTAATTGAGCAGATTTAATAACCAGAAATCGCCCTCTCACCTTCCCCTAATTGGGGATAGTGGTGGTATGTGTGGGTATCTCTGTGTGTGTGTGTGTGTGTCTGTGTGTTTTTATATATGTGTATATATATATATATATATATATTATATATAAAATATACATATTAGAGACATGTCCATATAGCTAGTTTCCAGCTATGGTTTCACATGACTGTACAGTCAGTCAGGACAATATTCACTGAACACACACTATTTGATGTTTCCAGACTACCTAATCTACACCTGACAAGATTTCCTGAACTTCTCACACACTTCTGTTTTCACCTGAAAATAATATCGAGGTGAACATGAGTACCTGAGGACGTCAGACACACTGTAACGCTGTTGGAATGTTGATTAAATCTCTGCAACAGCCATTTGCCTCAGGTGTATGCCAACAGCATTCGCTGAATCCCTGAATGTAAAGCATTCACTCTTTCAATCCTTCACAGGACGTGTGCGCGCTGCTGGTGCACGTGAGCCGATTGGTACCTCACAGCCAAGAACACCTTGTGGTCAAGCTGTGCCAGTTGATTCACCAGCTTCTGAACCAGCTACAGGTACGTCACGATTACAAAGAGGAATAAAAGGTCACTCTGGGTGGTGTCGCGTTGCCAGATCACAGCGATCCTGAGCTCGGCGTCATTGTCCATGTGGAGTTTCATATGTGTCCAAATGAGTTTCCTTTGGGATCTTGATTTACATCCCCCCTCCTAAAACATGTACAAATTCCCGTCTTGTGCCTAGCGTTCCTGGAATAAAGCAGCTAGCGAAGTTGTATAAATTAATAAATAAACTCTGTTTTTGTTTTGTTATTTCATTTCCTCCATTTTTGAGAAGACTTTGGGCTTTTCCTTGTTCATAGATTATCGTGGACGAGCAGGCGTTGGATGTGCTCGTGTCCTACTGTACACGCGCTCTGCACACATGCAGCTCATGGACACACGCGGAAGTCCTGCTCGCGCTCTCCTCAGTGCTGTACGCCAACGGAGCCAGGTGTCAACGAGTAAGGCTTATTTATTCTGATCTCTCTGTGGAAGCTAGGCTTTTGTTTATATATGTGTGAGCCGAAACTTTAGCTGGCTCTTGTTCCTTCAGCACCTTCCAGATCTTCTCGGGAAGGATGGTGTTCTCCTGAAGTATGCTGATCCCAGTCAGAGTGATTTAGAGCTCCGACGCACTGCCGTACACTGCATGGCCAACCTGTGCATCGGGTTAGTGACTTCATGTTCAGAGATTTATACAAAAGCAAAGACTACATGTGTATATATTCCTAATAACATTACTACATAGGTGTATTACATACTTTCCCATGCGGTGTCCCTCAGGGCTCAGTTCTGGGTTCACTCTTGTTCAGTGTCTGTATGTTTTTTTTTTTTAACTAGCAGAAAAATTAGTTGGTGAAACAACGGTCTTAAATCATTCTGTGGCTAAGCAGGGACAAGTCAGAGGTTGATGTGACTGGGAATAGGCTCCCTTTGGACATTATAGGCTCTCTCTCTTTGAAGACTTAAAGAAGAATCTAGTGAGCAAAACGGATTCCTTTCACCCTCAAATGTCAAATGGATGCATTGTTCGCCGAAGGGCATTTTGAAATCTGTCCGGCTGGAATTTTAACCCGCACCAGAACAAGGGATCACGTTGCGCAAGACTTTCGCGAGACTTTAGAATTGATTTTAAGATCGTGCCAGTGTTCTGAATTTCTCAATCATCTTGCTTCCCTGAGTCCCATCATGATCAAGAACACGATCAACCTACTGGTCATTTCTGGAGCCTGGTTAAAATATTAGGATGATTGAAATTCTGTTTACCACTAATAACGTGATATAATTGCTTGTGTATGTATAATATAATAGCGTTCCCGGTAATCCCTTTCTGGAGGAACCGCACAAAGGCGCGTGTTACCGAATTTTCCTGCGCACTCTTCAGGCACGAAAGCCTCGTGACGTGGAAGATCTTGTCTTCTGTACGGTCAGTACTTTCCCAACCAAAGCTCAAGATTTTTTAAACTGATTTAAAACCATTTTTTGTCATTGTGAGATTTCAATATGAATATATATATATATTTATTTCCAGTTGTTGCAAAGTGCTCTGAAGGGAATGCAGTATTTCCTGAATGGAGGAAAATGGAAGGATGGTCCTGATCAGGACCTGGGCTCTCTGTTGGCTGTACTCAAGGTAACTCGAAGCGAACTAACGTGTATCATAGATTTATTCAACAATTAGTCTTAATATTAGAGTCTCCTCTTGTGGGTCATGGAAAGTCTGGTGTATTTTGTACACTTTTCTGGCCACAAGCTTAGGGATCTTGAAGGTGTGTGGAATTGCTTCTGGGTAGTACCGGTTGCTCATGGGAAATCAAACAGTGTGCGAAATAGTAGACTGCAGAGACTTTTTTTCCCCCATGTATGAAGTGTTTATTCTATTTTGAATCAAACTGTAGGAAGTGAACCATACATGTCGTATATTTAGGTCACGGGCAACATTTTTCTTTTGTTTGTTTTTTGACGATGCAAGCTATAAAATAATTTCTAATTATTTCTTTAGCACTGCCTCCACATTTCGTGTGCTTGGGTGCAATTTGTGATATCTTCATGCACTCCAAAAGCTCTCTTGTGTTTTTTTTTCTTTTTTGCACCACAGTATTTCTAACCTATAAAGGTATGAGTTGATTTTTTTTCTTTTTTTCTTTTAATTTTTATGTTGCAAATCAAGGTCAATAGAGTTACCATGTATGGCCAGTGTAGAGTAATTTTTTCCCCAAGAGTAGATATATATAAAAATCTAAGAGAAGCATGTTTATTCTGAATGGGAGCAATCCATGTGGTTCTGCGACCTCACGGAGAAGCATCGGGGGAATTTCGATGTCTGTTGAAGTTACCAAATGTTGTATTTCGCCTGATAAAGGGTTAAAGCAATAGTTTCAATAGCAATGCGCCCTAAAGAGTAAGAGCATTTTTACGTAACTAACCTTACAAAGTAGTGCGATTGTGGCTGTTTAAAAAAAAAAAATGGATGCAAATGAAATGGTTGATGCAATTGTTGAAATTGTTGTACTATCATCATCCTAACATTCCCACAATTCCCCCATTAAGTTTAAACACTTTATGCTTACTCGACCTGAATCTGATGCTTGCGTAGGACCGTGTATTGAGGAAGAAAGTGATCCTGGCATCGGGTTGGCTGCTATGGTTATTTTTAGCTCTGCAACATTTATGACCATTTTCATGGATAAGAATCAGGACACCAGAGTCTGTGTGAGATTACATAACATTTACATAAGAGTGAAACATCCTTCCAGGCGAGTGTGTGCTGATTTAATAACGCGGTTTGCACAAAAGACCCCATGTGTGGTACGTGAATGTGTGTAATCACTTTAATCACTCTTCCTCTTTTTAAAATGAGTGCATTAATTGAACTAAAGGAAATTGTTAAGATGTGTTTTTTTTTTTGTGTGAATAATATCATGCATACATGTCATTCCAACTAGAGCTCCTAGATAACCATGGCATTTATTTTTTGGCTAGAAATTCATGTTTCATGGACTGCCAGGGATAAATGTGGAGATGCCGGCAGTCCTGTATCCTGCACCTCTCCCTCAGTACGACGCTGTTCCTGCGGTCAAAGCCGAACCTGCACAGGATGTGCCAGCTCCGAGGAAATCGCCCGCAGTATGTCGGAGACCTTCTTTTTTTATTTTCTTGTTTTAAGTGTACAGAAAGCGCTCTAATTAGTGCTCAGTCTGTAAAATGGGAACCAGGGACGGTCTTAGTCTTCACCCTGTCCACTGCTACATTCCAGGCCCAACAGAATAAAAAGCGAAAGTCTCGCGGGAAAGGGAAGAAAGGCAGAGAAGAAAGGAAAACAGATGACGGAGCAGAGGATGGTGAGGACGAGGAGCCGAGTTCTAGCAAGCTCAGGAACGGAGCTGGTGGAGGACCAGGACGAGGGGAGCTCCAGATTGTCCGGCCTCAAACTTCTACCGGACTTAACCTGCCTCTTCAGCCAGGAGCCAAACCTCTGCTCTACCCCTCCTGGAAGAAAGGGAGCTCTGACTCGGAATTCTCCGATCCTGAAGGAGGAATGGCATCCAAACTCAGGTATGTTCCAGTCAAACAGGTTAAAATAAATAAATAAATAAATAAATAAATTTTATATA
>JAQLOM010000011.1:2171803-2182376 GCA_030068315.1 Chrysichthys thysi | reverse complement strand
ACACATATATATATAAACACATATAAACCTAAAGGAACATTTATTTAGGATGGGAAAAATCACAGAGAGGCATAGGGAGGCCATTTTGGATGTCCATTGAAGTCGCCAAATATGGGTCTTCGCCCAGTAAAGGATTAAGGATCAGTGCAGACTTTCCTGGTAATCCTAGTTAAATTGAAATTACATATAAAGACTTCAGTTCAAAAATCTACACACACCTGTGACCACATGACAAAAATAAACCCCTTACTTACTTAAGCCGTTGTTCTATCCATAGACTCTTGGTCAGTTATCTTGCTTAGCCCCCAAAGTTTCATACTAATTACATAGCAGAAAAAAATGACTATTTTTAAAAAGGGAATAGCATCGATAACAGATGAGATTATTTCTCAAACATTGCGTGCAAAGCAACATGATGAGGGTGTACCAACAATATTCGAACAGCACTCTTGAACTTCATCAAAGTCAAATACCGTACTAAAAGTACAAATACTATACTGAAGGCATTTAATTCACAGAATGAACCCTAATAAATAAACGTAAAAACATCAGTTATCAGTTGATTTTACAGACGGAATTACTTTTATTTTCATTTATGTATTCAAATATATTTATTTCTCCATAAAGCAGAGTGGAAATGTATGACACGGTTATTAATTCAATTCAATTTTATTTGTATCGCGCTTTTAACAACAGACATTGTCGCAAAGCAGCTTTACAATACATAATGTCCAATTAAAGACCTATTAATCAATAAATATATCCATACGTGCATATATAAATATATATCTATATAAATCCCGATCCCTAATGAGCAAGCCCGTGGCCACGGTGGCAAGGAAAAACTCCCTGAAACGACAAGAAGAAATTTGCACAACAAATCATTTTTTTAATCCTAACTCTTACGGTGTATGTGGTTAAACTGCCTTACATAAACATCACTAAAAACTTGGTGTAGTTCCTCATCACCTCACGCCACCTGGCATACGTTTCCTATATCATACAGAAGACACACAGTCTCCTAAAATCAACACCGAATTACACATAATATTTGACCCTGACTACACTTTGCGCCGTTCTAGATCCTTGTTGTTAAATTGCACCTCACGTAGACTTTTATATTTTGTACACCGACCCCTGGTGTTGCTCATTTTAGGACATCTGTTGTGCATCCATGGATACCAGCACCCTCACCCAACAGGTAGAGAGTGTCGAGCGGAACATTGCATTCCTGCAAAAGGAGCATCAGGTCCTCCTGACTGGTCTGCGCCTGGAGATCCGTCACCTGAAGAAGAGATGTAATGGTCTGTCACCTTCTATAATATCACTCACTGTCACTAGGGCTGTCTCAGACAGCTTGAACTAAAATAACAATCCTGCACGGAGATGTGGGTGGACTTTGCAGAATGGTGTCTCAGTGTTACGTGATCAACTAATTCATATGAATTTCTCTTCATAGATCTGAGTTGTGACCTCAGCAAACGGTCTCCTGCGAGAAACAGGGACGGTAATGGTTCTTGCACTTTCTCTGCCCATCAGAAACAGTAATATATCGCTGACACAATATACGTTATGCACAATACATGCATATTATATGCAGTAGTGTAATAATATTACACACATCATTATTATTATTATTATTATTGTTATTATTAACATTTTCATAACAATATGTTTAGGATCAGCTCGGTAGGCTTGTGTTCTCCCAGTGACTCTGCAGACTTTTGCGAACATTCCAGTTATACAAACCTCCATGTGTTAAATCAGACATCGCAGCTGAGGAGGAGTTTCTGCAGGCTCGCTTACTGCACACAGAGCATCATCTCGCTGAACAGGAGTGCTCACAAGAGGAGCTAAAAGCCAATCTCCGGCACAAGGGGGAGCAAGCGAGTGCGCTACAGGTTCGATTGCGCGATGAGGAGCGGCGCTTTTTAGAGGAGTTGAAGCGGCGCAGTCATAAGATCACGGCGCTTAGCCGAGATCTCCGCAAGCAGACCGACATCGCCGCTCAGCTCACGTTCCAGCTACACTCGGCACGCTTCCGTCTCTACCATCAAGCAGATGAAGAAGACCAGGAGGAGGAAAACGCAAGAGGTGAGAAGGTAAGAAAACTGCCATGCCATGATATTATCTCATAACTTTATGCCATGCCAGTGATAATTGCATGCACAGAAACCTAGCTAGATGGGTATTTAGTGACCCCTATTAGTCCTTCTACGTGTTTCACAGGGTCCAGGGTCCTGTTTGTCAAGCTCTCCACAGGTCTCAACAGCCAGAGCAGAACCCAGACATCGCAGCCACTGTTCAGCAAGATTGCGAAGGTCTGAACGAGTGCGGGAATGTGTACCACAGGAACGCATACTGGGGCCAGAGAAGCCCCGCCCAATGCCTGACCCCTCCCTTTTCCTGTATCCCTTCTCCCAAAGGCTCCTCCCTCTTCACATATCACTGGGAGGACACTGTGGGGAGGGCGATTCACAAAGGCGCATGGGTAGACTACGGACCCAAGCAGTGAGAGACGATCCTGGACCAGAGACTACAGATTTATAGTGCAACAGTGGACTAGAGACTGATCAGCTCAGATACACTTTAGTTCAGGTGTATAGTCTTCTAACCTATTCATTCAGCTGATAAAAGGCATACAGGACAAACTAGGGAATTATTTCTTACTGCACCTTTAATATACATTTGAGCGCATATGGGTGAGCTCCACCATTTGTATCAGTTGTTTATCAAATATCAACCTGTGTAACGTTCTCGATGACAACGTCATGCACTTTGAATTCAGTTGTAATACCTCTCACCTCTTTTGAGTATCCAGTGGTTTTCAAAAAAGTTACGATTTAACACATATTTGCCCCTTTTTGGTCTATAGAGTTATTATTGCACCTAGTGGTCAAAATGGGAACTACATCAAGCATTAATAGAAGCCCATTGGGGCAGGAATCACACTGCCCCATGCTCAACCCTTAAGAACATTTTTAATGGAGGAGGACCAGCAAAATAGGACACTTAATGACAGGGTTGCCAGGATCATGGTTTTTAGGCAGAACTGGAGTGGGGAATATCCAGGATCTCCTTTCATGATCAGAGCGAATGATCAGAATGAAACTGAGTAAAATTCTCAACTCAGGGTGGTACGGGGGCTAAGTGGTTAGCACTTTTGCCTCACAGCAAGAAGATCCTGGGTTCGATCCCCGGGGTCGACCTGGGCGCCTTTCTGTGTGGAGTTTGCATGTTCTCCCCGTGTCCGCGTGGGTTTCCTCCAGGTACTCCGGTTTCCTCCCACAGTCCAAAGACATGCACAGAGGGGATTAGGCTAATTGGCTACTCGGAACTGGTCGTAGGTGTGAATGTGTGTGTGAATGGTTGTCTGTCTCTGTGTGTCGCCCTGCATTGGATTGGTGACCTGCCCAAGGTGGGATTGGCACCAGCTTCCCCCCGTGACCCTGAACAGGATTAAGCGGCAGAAGACGAATAAAGATAAAAATATCAAAAAAGACGAATAAAATTCTCCCAACAAAGGCAAGGTGTAAGTGCAGACTGTGTGTCTAAGAGATCGAGAACCATTTCTGTTTAAGGTACAGTATATTGCAATGGTTTGGAGATGGACTGGGGATTATGGAGTGGATAATGTTTGTACATGCATCAGAAATGCATGCGCTCCAAGAGTGACCTCGTTTCCTAAACGAAGGCAGAGAAAAATAATGAAAAAAAGGGAGGGGGATGTCCTGTTTTTCTAATTCTCAAATTCTGGGGACTAGTTTCAGGAATTTTGACATGTAGCTGAGCTATAAATGTCGCTGAAATCTGGCAACCCTGGTTAATAGGATTGGCTCTTTGGGAAACTCATTACCTGCCTCTTTACCTGACATTACAGGATTACTCTAAAAATTCTCTAGCTTGTAGCCTATAGCATGAGTCAAGTGTGATATCCTCTCAACATAATTTTGCCTGAGGTTACGTCCTTATTAATGTAGTCCTTCAACACTGAACCTGTGATCCCATTCTACTCCTGTATTTGACCCCTGTTGAGGTGATCAGAGTGACTCACTTGTCCTTTCTCTAGTGGATAATGTAATAAGTGCACACGTACATAGAGAACTCAGTAGTTAATGCTCTCTCACTGGTGTTCAGCTGTTCAGTGTCGTTGACGTGCAGTCGACTAGATACGTGTATCTGTCGTGAGTCGAACTTGCGTGCAGTTAACACCGGAAGAAAACTGGATCAAGCGTGTAGATCTGTAAAACTGTCGACCACATAAAGAAAAGTATTCGTCCACAGATGACACAGACACACGACAAAGGACCAAATGTTAAAGTGTTTGTTAGTTTGGGGGTTGTGGGGTTTTTGGGGGGGTTTTTTTTGGATTAACAAGCTACTGAAAAGTTAGAGCTTGGATACCGAACAATGATGTGCAAGAAACAGGATGGATGTACAGTATAAGAGACATGAATAAACAAATTCATATTTATGTTACCTATGTCATTTACTCGGCTCTTCTTTATTGTTTATAATATATTATTTTGGCAATAACAAAAAAAAAAAAAAGAGTAAACGCTGATGGTACGTCCTATAGCAAATGTGGATGACATCATTCTGGAACCGCCTTGAAGTTTGCAGGTTTGGAGTGAGCACCGGTTTCATCAGGGATGGAGACAGCGATGCCAGGTTTGCTTCTTTATTTATTTATTTATTTATTTATTTATTTTAATGCTGCAGTTTTGTGTGTGTGTGTGTGTGTGTGTGTGTGTTTATGAGATTTTGCTGTGTATATTAAATGTATTTGTGTCATCAGTGTTTCACAAGCTAAATAGATAAGCTGAAGATTTTGCAAGCTTGCAAGATGCAAGCTGTAAATGTATTACCTAAACAATCTTTTAGGTTTAAAAAAAAAGAAATCTATTATGCATGTGGTTTAGCTAAATACAGTAAATAATAAACAGTTGAACGGGTTTGCGTAGCATATAAAATATTGTAACTAATGGGTAAATTCCTATAAAATTCCTTTCACTAATCTATACAGTAAAGACTTTTATTTTAATTATGGCAGGTTTGTTTTTGTTTTATCTTTGTTAAGGGGGCACTGGAACTACAAATCGTTGTGTTTTCATAAGCTTACAACGAGCCCTTTATATCTACATAGGGAGCGGGTCCACCTCTACGGAGTCACCATGTTGCGCCGCTACAGCAACCCAGAACGGACAAACCTCTAGAGAACGCTTTTTGTGTCAAGTGGCAGCATGAATCCAGAAGGAAACATTGGATGGAAGGACAAAAAAAACAAGAAGATTTGCTGGGGCTGGATAAGAAGTTTAAGAAAATTTGCATATTTTGAAAAATGGACGATCATTTTATTTATTTAGCATGGAAAAAGCAAGGGAGTGTGTACATAAGGACTTGGAAGTATATTATGGGCACAAGATGCCCACCGTATGTTCTAATACACGCTTGGAAAGAAAGTGAAAGTGAGGGGCATTCAGGTAGGTGAATCCTACATATTGGACCTTTAAGTCACGCGCGTCACTAAATTTTATTTTACAGCTTCCATGTTTATATTTCCTTCATATTTTATTTCTGTGCCAACAAGCGTTCTTAAAAAAGATGGCCCGATGCTATTATTTCCACAGAATCCATCGTGAATCCTTGAGTATCAGCCGACACTGCTTTTTTTTTTTTTTTACTATACTATATATAAAATATATTATATTTGTGATATTTATTTTTTTTACACTGTCCTGGAAGCACCTTGCTTAAAAAAATACAGGGGGGAAAAATACCTAGAAAAGATGACAAAACTGCGTTTTTAATTCCATGGCAACTATAATACATGCAAAAAATGATAAAGCATAATAAATACGGAGAATAAAATCTTAAGTTGAAAAAAGTCTAACAAACAATACAACCACATCTCTTCGGGTGTAAATATTTTCACAGTTCCAAAAAATAAAAAAATTAAAACCAATCGCATTTCCGAATCCGACTGAAGTCGTTTTACTCATAAGTATTTTTCTTACACTACACGATACGATATATACCCAAAAGTATGTGAACACCCGACCACACCCATATGTGGTTTTCCCCATGTGTTCCTACAAAATTAGAAGCACACAGTTGAATACAATGCCTTGTACGCTGCAGCATTAAAATTTCCTTTCACAGGAACTAAGAGACCCAAACCTGTTCCACCATAACTATACCCCTGTACCCAGTGACCCACATGCACTAAAAACACAGTGAAATCTCTGTATAATTTGCCTCTAATATTGAACTTTAACCCTGACCTGCATGAGTAAGTACTGTACGTCTGTTTGACTGAAAATGGGATAAACATACTGCACATTTTCCCATCATTATTAATCCTAAATGCTTTGATGATTTTAAAAACGAAAGGATGCTCGCTGACAATTACACTGTTAGAGGAATTTCCTCTTAAAGCATTTTGCATTGTTGCATCAGCAGTAAAAAATCAGCTTAATCAAATGACATCATTCTCATTTAATCATTAATCCTGCATGCTTCATTAGTTTCAGGTCACGGTGGAATGAGCAGGATCTACATGTGCATGCAGAGAGCGAGAGACACCCAGAGAGAGGGATAGAGAGATAGAGAGAGAGAGGCAGAAGGAGAGCCAGAGAGAGACTTAGTTAGGTCTTGAAATTGACCCACACACAAAGCTCTTTTATCATTTTTTTTTTTTTTTTTTAACCTTGCCGAGGTCCACCACAGCATTCTGCTGGTACTGCAGCACCCTGCCATAGCAACTGCTCTGGAGCAGCAGTCAATTCACTGGGGATAGAAAGGAGGTGTGTCTTACACGGTCCTACACAGACTCCTTCTGCCTGATAAGCATGATGCACAAGAGGAAGACTTATTCAAGCTATTTATAAGGATGACCCAAGTGAACAAGCAGCCACACCTGATATATTATATATTTTATTTATAAAATATATCCAGATCCAGGAAGCTGTCATGAGGTCTGTTCTTTTATTGGATGGCTGTTGTTTATGCGAGGAGCTGAAAAGATGAGTTAAGGTTTCTGATTCTCGGGAAAAGAAGTGGGCTAGAGGAATGGGGCTCCAGGCAGACTCCTCCTCCCTGGGAAAATGTGTGTGTGAAGGAGGGGTGCTGCAAAAGAGAGGGACACATGCGCACACACACACACACACACACACACACACACACACACACACACACACACACACACACACAGAATGAAGGGCAGAAGAGGATACAAGAAGAGGTTGTGTAACCTGTCCCGGGCAAAAGGAGAAATGGATGGTGGTTTGCGGTCTCGGGCTTATATGGAAATTTGTGGAGCGTTAAGAGAGAACAAAATACAAAGGTAAGAACTGGGGCATTTTCTCATTGTATTGTTCACAGGAACGTGCCGTATTGCATGTCACAGGGACGAAAGATGATCTATGATAAACTTTAAAAACTTGATGATGATGATGATATTGTCAGCCGACCTCAGATGTTTTCTCAACCTTGGGAATGCTTCAAAAGTACACATGTTTCTAAATTCTTCAATCTAGATGGACCTATATTTTTCAGAATAACAATCTGCCTATCGAAAGACTATTTGATTATATTTATACTGTATTTTGTGTTCATAGTGGGTTTGTTCCCAGTTCTGCGGTACTAAACTCCTGAATCAGCTCTCGGCCCGGATATTTCTGCATCTCCTACCTACAAATCAAGGAGCACACGACTGTCAAGTCGGCAATGGCCGTACTTACAGGTGTTTAAAGCTGTTTTTAAGAAGTGTTTGCTTTCATGAGATTGTGCCCCGAAATCTGTTTTCATGCATGACGGACTTGCTGGAACGTGATGTCTCCCTGAACGCTTCTCTATCAGCATGGGAAACCTACTTCAGTGCTGTCTCAGACGTTTGTTCCGGTGTAAGGACATTCCTGACCAAATTGAAGAGCAGTCGCATCTCTTGTCGAGAGAGAACAGCGATGTTGAAAGCCTCTCTCCATCAAGGTCTGACACATTGGCATCTCCTGTCCTGGATCAAGACCACCTCCTTTACCCTGACATAGTCCTTAGCAGTAGTCATGGAGCTAACCTGGACAGAGCTGACTTATCACAGCAGTTAGAGCTTGCTTTACCAGAGAGAGGACAAAGCAAGAAACAAACTAGCGTAAAGGAGGAATGCCACGAAGGGACTGAAGACCAGGGAATGCCAAGCACAAGAATCAGTCAACAGGAATTTCTCTATATGGATGGAAATCAACTTTGCACCACTGAGCAAGAATGGCCGTTACTGTCTTCCTTACACTTGTGGTCATCGGAACAATCAAATGCTGCTAATTTTGCTTCTCAGTCCCTGATATCCACACAAGGGCAAGGAACCAGGTCTTGGCAGGCTTCGTCTTGTCAAGGAGTGCCGTCATTAGCACAGGGAGCTGGAAGCCACCAACTCATTTGTTCTGAGCTTAAATCTCCTGGCGCCTTCAGCACAGCTTCATCTGACTGCGCAGCAAAAGTATCTACACAGACTGGGATTGACATGATTCACATAGACGAAGGTGGGATTCATGATGAGGACAAAGAAGAAACTCAACCAGGAAAGGGAACCGAACAAATGGAGCTCCATGTGGTGTGCAGGGACCAGAATGTAGCACAACTGAGGGAAGAAGTTACCCAGGGAGCAAAATACGCTCTCCGTAATGTAGACGAGTGTGAGCAAAGAGGTGTACGTTCGGATGAAAACGCAGCACACATTAAAGAAGTTGGAGTAAAAATGAACCTTGACGTAAGCAACCAAATGGAACATTATCCGGTGCAGTCAGGACATACAGAAGCACAATATAGACCTAGCACAGCACAGACGGATGAAATAAGGCGTGAAACTGTTATTCGAATCTGTCAAAATGGAGAAAACGAAGAACCAGGCTTAGTGGTTAGACCACAGTCCAACCCAGATATCGAAAGAAACCAAGACGAGATCACACACACCCAACAACTTATGCTGGACCTGGACTCCATTCAGATAGAAGGGGACAGTACAGAGATGGACCAGACAGCTAAGACTTTAGCACACCAAGAACAGCGCATATCTGGGAATGAGCCTGACTTTGCACCAAACAAGCAAGGTGTAGTAGGATTAAGATCTCTTAACGAGGAACAAGACTTGGAGAAGTCCGAAAAGATGGAGCTGGACAAAATACATCCAAATCTGGACCAAGGACCAGAGAAGAATGAACGGTTTACGCTGTTCGTAGTTGATAAACTGTTCCTGGCCACTCCAAATATTGCAGGTATGTACTCAGTGATGTCATTAATTAAAAATAAAAAGACACCCATGGAAATACTTCAAATATGCAATAATGGCTAACTTATTTATACAATAAAAAGACATTTCATCATCTGTGCAAACAATATTAAAGCACCTAGGTCAGTGTAGCCAACAAATCAACTATTATGTCATAGAATCAAATATTGCATCACAGAGTACTAGATTTAGGTATACATCATATGGTTTGATGACCAACCATTCATTGTATACCGTTTCCCCTGTTTATATAAGGACCAGGTCCAAATAATATCCTTAGAGACCAAACAGAGATTTCAGAGCTCAACAGGTATAGTGACAAAGAACTCCAAGAGGATCCTGATTCCATAGATGCGGACCCCTCTGAGGACATGGGGTTGACAATCAGGATCCAGGCCCATGGTTCTGAGTCCACTGAGTTCCAGGTAAATTGCTTTTTTTTAAATAGAAAATTGGAAGATTACATATGTACCTGTGGTTCTATGAGTGTGACCCCACATGGGTAACCTATAAAAAATATAAAAGGCTGGTGCTCCTCCACTCAGCTGTAGAACCACAGGTTCATATCTTAAATGACATAAGACTTTCTTTCGTTCTGGACTACCAGAGCACTTTGTTTTGGATTTGGTGGAGTTATAAATCATTATAAGACATTAATGCTGCCACTAACGACTAATTTTCTAACGATTAAATCTTTCGACTAATTTTTCAATTAATCGATTAATCTAAACGACTAATTTCCAAAATAACCAAGTGGTTGCAATTTTCATGTGCTCTTTTTATGTTGAACAAAATTCAAGGGCCAAAGCACAAAATTTCACCTCTGTCGTGACAAAAGTAAACATAAGTACTACAAAACTATGTCTCCGTCTCTTTCCGCCTTTCTTTTCGTAACTGTTAAATATTTTTTAATTTTTCTTAAGGGTTTGTTTTCTGCACTTCTCCTCTCCTGAGGGGTATTCCGTCAAAGTCACTAATTATAGCGGCGCTTAAGTGTTTAAGCCTTGTTTGAATTAGCCTCAACTTTAACATGAGGCTCAAGCCATTCCACTGACACGTTTCAGCCGCGCTTCATCAGAGCTAACCCTAGCCAGGCTTATCCAATCTTGCTTTTGGCGCGTGCACGTTGTATATAAGAAGCCCTGATCATACGAACATCGATAACTCGAACATATCGAATGAGAGCAAAAGAAGGGCTGATTTTATTTTTTTTATTTTATTATAAGGGCCGATGTAATTCCTTGTCAAGTAAATGATCCTTTCTGATTAATCCTGGCCTCACAACAGAAT